>VOPJ01001397.1:0-35962 GCA_014673585.1 Semibalanus balanoides
CAACGCGAAACTTCGGGTACTTTCTCCTGCATCAATTTTACGTTTTCCGTGCAAACGTTACGCGCCGGGCGCGGACATTTGCTCGTCCAGCGATGCTAGCGCCACGCTGCGGACGCCGTGAGAACTAAACCGTTAAATTGATAAATTTGTTAAAAAATACTGACGCAAAGTACTTGTTCATAACCCATCGCATTACCAAAAATTAGGATATATCTGTGTCTAACAAAACTTCTGTATTTTGTTCGTATCTTCCCTTATTCCGGACCGTCACCAGACATTTGATGGCCAGATGGGCTTGTCGCGCTGCCATTGATATGAAGTTTGATCCCTTTATGCAAAAATCCGCTCCTCTTTACAATAAAATCATGATACTACGATACTACATTGAAATACCTTTCATTTTGCATCATTATTGACTAAATTTTCGTATTTTTTCAACGTCACTTTGCGTCGGAAATCAGACATGCAGTTTTGTGGAATCAATAAATGAGGACTTTCAGTTAAATTTAGACCATTTTATGATAACAAATCGTTCCTTTTTACAGGGAAACTATCATACCACGCGCTACTACATTACAGTGTATTTAATTCTGTATATTTTTTTTAACTAAATATACTAAAACTAAATCAACGTCACTTAACCCGCGCGGCGTAGGGGGGTGGGGGGGGTGGGGGGTAAATATTTACCCCCCCCCCTCCCGATCCCGCAAATAAACTTGAAAAATATAACAGTGACCGACAGTCACAAGTTTCAGTCCTTATCCAGCATCAATTTGACGTCTTCCTAAAAAAAATTGATTAGAAAATAAATCAGAACTTTTGGAGATATTGACGTTTTGATGACGGCATGTCATGCCATTTTGGGCTGAATAACGATAAATGTTTGATTCATCGTAGAAAGCATAGCTTAAATGTAAATTGCAATCGCAAATCTGGAAAAGGAAGGAAATTTAATTCTCTACCTTTTGGCAATCTCGGATTTTCCAAATTTTGGGTTTTTACCCCCCCCCCAAAAAGAAATTTCCTCACAAAATTGAAATTTTCAAGGTATTAAAAAATGGAATATATATATATATAAGAGAACCAAGTGTAAGAAATACTCAAACCAAATTTCAAAGCAATATCTTCATTTTTTTAGTGACTGATTGCTCTCCAAGCATAAGTAGCTAATGACGTCATTTTTCAAAATAACGTTTTTTTATTTTTGATCTGATACAGATATATAAATGTCATTGTTGTATTTATGAGACAAAACTGACCTAGAAACATGCTTGGTTTAATTCATCATTAGTCCAATTTCCTAGGTTTTGACCTTAAAATGAACCCTGATATTGAACCTTTTTTATGGGGGGGTCAAGTTGTAAAAAATTGATGTTGAATCATCGGGATGTTTATTACCCTGTAACAATAACCCTATAACATGTGTCACAAGACTTTTCGTTGACCTCATTGGTGTCATGACCTTATTGGGTGAACCTAGTCTTCGACCTTGACCTTTGCATGTAAATTCACTTTTAAACTTATGCAGGAAGATGTATTACACCTTTGAGGAGGGCTTTATGTGGTTTGCTTAGTCTTAATCAAAAGATTATAATTGAAAGTATGAACGATTAACGTCAATTAACTCGAAATTTGTCGCCATATGAGTGACCCGGCCGAACCTGCATTTTTCCTAACTTGAAAAATTTCGGTATGCCGTTCGATTATTTTTGGGTATTGAGAGCTTATCGATCGGGCCGCCTTTTGTGTCTCGGGGCTGCGGTTTTTATTGGGTTCGGAAGATACGAGGGGGGGTAACATTTAACCCCCTACGCTGCGCGTTTCGCCTGGAGCCCTACGCCGCGCGGGTTAACCCCGCATTGGCTGGGGGTGGGCGGAAAAACGGGCCCTGCCTCTCCTCAGGGGATTTTTTCACCAATACATTAACAAACCAACAACGCGCTATCAACGCCAAACTTCAGGTACCTTATTCTACATCAATTTGGCGTCTTCAATGCGATTTTTTTTTTTATGTCGGAATTTTTTGAGTTATATCGAATTTAGTTGAGTCACTACACACCACTTTGGGCGCACATATCATTAAGCTCTAACAGGTGCTTGTAAATAGACCAATTCCTTAAACGCAAAATGCAATTCGAAAACGTCAGAAGAGTAGTAGCAAATTGGCAAGGGGTGATGTCCTATCTCGAATTTTTGAAATTTTTGGGATTTTGACCCCCAAAACTTTTTTTTTTGGAAAGAAAATGCCCACAAATATCAGCCATTTTTAAATTTCAATAAAACGGAAGAATATTTGAAGCACCACATTAATGGACATTACCCAAGACCGGGAACATTTCAAAGCCATAATCTCTATTTTGAATCACTGATTTCTTCCCAAGTAATTGACTACCACATGACGTTTCCAAAATTTTTGAAAGTACGTTTTGGGGGCTTTATCGACCAGATTACATAAAAATAAATGGTATCACTGGGTGTTGCTTGAACAAACTGGATTATATAAATGCATTTTTTATTTATATGTAATATATTCTAAATTTGACCTCTTATGACCTGACCTTGACTTATTATGGGTCAGATTCTGAATGGCTGCTATATATCGGTTTATGTTGTGGGTAAGATACCCATAAACATGTGTTCCGCATGATCTCTTTGCAAATAGGACCAGATTTGACCTGACCTGGACCTGACCTTGGATCTTTGGCTTACGAATTTCACCACTTTTGTTTGATTACGAGAGACTGGCACTATACATTTAGAGCACTTTGTGGAATTTCCGTCTCAATATACGGGCTTTGGATGGGATGTATGGGCTCAAAACTAAAATAACTTACCATTTGACCTTTGACCTGACCGGGTGACCTGACATAGTGACCTTATTTTATCTAAAAAATGAGTACGCTTAAGGAAGTGATCTCGTTGAGAGCTTTCGATTGGCCGTCTTGCGCGTCTCCGCTGCGATTTGGTTCGGGAGATAACGAGGGGGGGCGTTTTTCGCCCCCCCCCAGCCAATGGCGTTCGGCTGAGACCCCAGTCAATGCCGGGTTAACGTTGGATATTAGGCATGCAGTTTTTCGGAATTACTATATGAGTTATTTCAGTGAAATTTGGAAAATTTTATGAAAAATTCGTTCCTTATTACAAGAAAACTAATGATACCTCGCGATACGAAATTGAAATATCTCATTTTGCATCATTTTTGACTAAATTTACCTAAATTAGCCAACGCCACTATGTCGGAAATCGGAGATGCAGTTTTGTGGATTCACTATATGAGGAATTACAGTACAATTTAGACCATTTGATGAGAAATGGTTCTCCAGCTTTTAAAATAAAACATAACACTTATGATCAAGCATTGCATTGTCTATCGATAGGTAGGGGAGAACGGGTCACGTTCTGTCACGGGGCACATTCTGTCAGCGGGATTTTCTCGTGAACTATCCACCGCAGGTATATTGTTGTTTCGTAGCATATGTTCCTTTGTGCTTGCACTAACCCGGTACTGTCAAAACAACAACATGCCTGCGACTGGTTTGATCCAAATTGGAAAAGTTTGTTTTTCAACAGAAATCCAAACTTTGTTTAAGTGAACAAAATTTTGGTTAGTGGCCATTCAGATAATTGTATAGTGTCTTTTGATGCTGTCATGGGGCGACACGAATGTCCAGAATATTGTGCTGAACGTTATTCTTCTCTATTCTACAAAGCTTTCAGTAAAAAACAAAAAAGTGTGACCTATGTCGAGTGGGGCAGGTTCTGTCACCCAATCTGGGGCAGGTTTTGTCACTGAATCTGTTCATGATTCCTAGTTGTATCGCTTATAAACGACCATAAAAATGATTGCCTGTTATTTACAGCAATGGTGCGCCACTACAAGCGTAAAACGAGTCGGGTGGTACGATGCAGTTAACATTATTCGTCCTTTTCTAATAATTTTTTACGGGGGAGGGGGTTCTACTGGTGGATCTAGGCTTGGAGTTTGGATGGCAAAAGTTTAGCTTCGTTTCGTTAGTGAAAAGTTGTTGACCCGGGGGTGGCGTCGGGTCGTCAGCGCATAGAGTAGTTTTAAGGGAGGGGGGGGGGGGTCAGGGCCTCATTGCAAAGATTGTATCACTGGGCCCGTGGAGACAATTCAACGCGTTTTTCTTGCCGTTGACTGCGTTGGATCTTTGCGTCCACAGGGAGGGGGAGGAGGGATTGCAATGCATTGCGGTGGATATCCCCCGCCCCCAGTTAACATATTAAAATATGCCCTGATTCGTGCATGGATAACCAAGAAAAACGCACAAATGCAGTGTTGGGATCGTATATGGCCGTCATTTTCTACACTATTGATGATGGCGATGGATGAAACCCTCTCTCCCCCTGCAGGGACGCCACAGATGACCATTCGGTGATAACGGGAAGTGCCCCATCAGTGACAGAATATGCCCCCATAGGTGATAGAACGTGCCCCGTATATGGGGCAGGTTCGGTCGGATGACGTCATCGCACATTATCGACACTGGTGTCGAAACAAACTGAGATACCACTTGAACTCCTAAAAACGATTTGAAGCTATATGTATGTATGTACTGTATGTAACAGTATTGGAAAGTATCAATCACCAATTCTTAAAAGTGTGCCCGCCAGGGCCAATTAACAAAAAGTGACAGAACGTGCCCCGGTCTCCCCTATCCAGTTTGTTCAAATTTTATGAAATCTAGAAGCGTCAACTAGCGCTGAAAGTTAGATGCAACTTTAAAACAGAAAACTGAAGATTAAAACTTGAAATTGATCAATATAAATAACAAAGGCATGTTCCTAGACCAGTTTGTCTCAGAAAAAAGTTATGTTTTTTGGATTCATGTGGTCATTAAAAGAAATAAAAAATATTCCACAATATGACGTCATTAGTTAATCATACTTAGGGAGCCATAAGTCAGTTACAAATAAAAACATTGTTTTGAAATTGGATTTGGATATTCTCCATATGTGGTTCTCCGACATATACTCCTTTTATATCTAAAAATATTGATTTTCGAGGACATTTTTACACATTTTTGGGGGTAAAAAACCAAAATGTTCAAAAGTCCGAGATAGACATTTTGTAGCCCTGTACATTTACTATATATAGTATTTTGTATTGCATTTGTATTTAAAAAAGGTGACCGTTGTACGCCGTACGACCTGTTGAAGCTTAGCATATTTTTTTTCGTCAAATTTGTGTGTAGTGACGTTACTAAATTTTCTCTATCTGGAAAGATTTTCGACGAAATTGCTTCATTTTTGCACGAAATACGTACAATTGATTAGCAGGTATCCGAAGTTTCACGTTGATAGCGCTGTTCGTTATGTCTCCCCGACCAAATGTCTGCATTAGCATAGGGCACGAAGCGTAACGAAATGAAGCCTTTTTTAAAACAAAATCTCCGAGATTTAACAAATTTTGTGACGTCACACACACGAGTTTGACGAAAAAAATAAACTCGATTTTAACAGGCCGTATAAAGTCTATTTTTTAAGCAAAAAGCAATCTTAAGCAACCTTAGCAGGTACCTAAGCAGGTAACTGGCCCTGTTGCACTATGTACCCTGAGCAGCTGGTAAGTGGGCGGGGCGATCTATGCCAGTCATAAGCTGTGTTGCTGTGTGTCGGGACACGATAACTGACTGCTCTGACGACCCGGCTGTTGGCCGCTGGGCTGCTGGCGCTGGTGGTGGGAGTTGTTGCTTGTGTGTCGGGGCGACAAGACTAACTGACTGTTCTGACGACCGGCTGTTGGCGCTGGCTGCTGCTGGATGGTGGAGTGTTCGGTGGCGTGGGCACGAATACTGGCTGCTCTGACGACCCGGTGTTGGCCGCTGGCTGCTTGGGGGTGGGGTGGCAGTGTTTCTTGTGGACTGGGACAACGATAAAATGCTGCTCTGCTGAGACCCATGGGGCTGTTGGCCGCTGGCTGCTGGTAGGTGGTGGCAGTTGTTGCTGTGTTGTCGGGACCGATATCGACTGCTCTGACGACCCGGTGTTGGCCGCTGGCTGCTGGTGGTGGATGGCAGTGTTGCTGTGTGTCGGGAACACGATACTGACTGCTCTGTGACGACCGGGCTGTTGGCCGTTGGCTGCTGCCTGTGGTGGATGGCTGTGTGGTTGGGACACGATAACTGCCTGCTCTGAGACCCGGCTGTTGGCGCTGGAGGACGCTGCTGGTGGTGTGGCAGTGTGCTGTGTGTCGGCGACACGAAACCTGGACTGCTCTGAGACGGCTGGTTGGCGATTGGACTGCTGCTGGTGGTGGAATGTCGAGCTGTGGTGGGACACGATACGCTGCTCTGACCGACCGGCTGTTGGCCGTGGCTTGCTGCTGGTGGTGGAGTGTCGCTGTGGTGTCGGGCAACGAAATGAACTGCTTCTGTGACGACCGGCCTGTTGGCCGGCGCTGGTGCTGGTGGTGGTGGTGGCAAGGTGTAGTGTGTGTCGGGACACGATAACTGACTGCTGGCTGACGACCCGCGCCTGTTGGCCGCTGGCTGCTGCTGGTGGTGGAGTGTCCGCTGTGGTGTCGGGACACGATAGCTGACATGCCTGACGACCCGGCTGTTGCCCGCTGGCTGCTGCTGGTGGTGGTGGATGGTCGCTGTATGTCGGGACACGATAAAGTGACGCTCTGACGACCCGGGCTGTTTGGCCGTGGCTGCTGCTGGTGGTTGTTAGGCAAGTCGCTGTGTGTCGGGACACGATAGCTGACTGCTCCCTGACGACCGGCTGTTGGCCGGCTGGGCGGTGGCTGGTGGGTGTGGTGGCAGTGTTGCTGTGTGCGGGACCGATAACTGAGTGCTACTGCACGACCCGGCTGTTGGGCGCTGGCTGCTGGTGCTGGTCGCTCGGTGGCAGTGGTTGCTGGTTGTCGGCAAGACCGGATAACTGACTGCTTGACGACCCGGTGTCTGCCGCTGGCCTGCTGTGGTGGTGGTCGGTGGCAGTGTTGCTGTGTGGTCGGGCACGATAAGTGATGCTCTGACGACCCGGCTGTTGGCCCTGGTCTGCTGGTGGTGGTGGTGGCAGTGTTGCTGTGTGCTCGGGGACAAACGAATAACTTGACTGCTCTGACGACCCGGCTGTTGCCGTGGCTGCTTGCTGGTGGTGGTGCAGTGTTGCTGTGTGTCGGGACCGCATTTAACTGAGTGTCTGGACGACCCGGCCTTTTGGCCGCTGGCTGCTGGTGGTGGTGGTTGGTGCAGTGTTGCTGGTGTGTCGGGACACGATAAGTGACTGGCTCTGACGACCGGCTGTTGGCCGCTGGCTGCTGTCTGGTGGTGGGTGGAAGTGTGCTGTGTGTCGGGACACGATAGACTGACTGCCTCTGAGACCCGGCTGTTGGCGCTGGCTTGCTGCTGGTGTGGCAATGTCGCTGTGTGTCGGGACACGATAATGACTGCGTCTGACGACCAGGCTGTTGGCCGCTGGCTGCGTGCTGGTGGGTGGTGGCAGTGTTGCTGTTGTCGGGACATCGATACTGACTGCTGACGACCGGCTGTTTTGGGACGCTGGCTGGCTGCTGGTGGTGCAATGTCGCTGTGTGTCGGGAACACGATAACGACTGCTTGCGACCCGGGGCTGTTGGCGCTGGCTGTGCTGGTGGTGGCAATGTCGCTGTGTGTTGGGGACACGATAACTGACTGCTCTGAGACCCGGCTTGTTGGCGCCTGCGCTGCTGCTGGTGGTGGCGTGTTTGATGTGTGTCGGGAACGATAACGTGACTGATCTTGACGACCCGGCTGTTGGCCCGCTGGCTGTGCTGGTGGTGGTGGCAGTGGTTGCTGTTGTGTCGGGGGAACGATAAGCTGACTGCCTGACGATCGGCTGTTGGCGCTGGCATGCTGGTGGTGGTGCGTGGTGGCGTGTTGCTGTGTGTCGGGAACTACGATAACGTGATGTACTGCGACCGTGTTATGGCCGCTGGCTGCTGCTCGGTGGTGGTGGTGGCAGATGTTGCTGTGTGTCGGACACAATAACTGACTGCTTGACGACCGGCTGTTGGCCGCTGGCTGCTGTGTGGTGGTGGGCAGTGTTTGCTGTGTGTCGGGACCGATACTGACTGGTCTGACGACCCGCTGTTGGCGCTGGCTGCTGGCGGTGTGGTGGCAGTGTTGTGGACTCAGGAGCCAGACACGCTGGCCGTGAAGCTGCGCCTGCCCCACTGACCAATGTGCTGACAAACGGGGGGAGGAGCAGGCCGACCCTGGTCCGGCCGGCTGTGTGTTTGGGGGGGGGGGGCGAGTGCAGTATCTGACTCAGCCGGCTCTGTGTTTCAGAGCCACTTTGTCCGACACAACACGCCCCACCCACGCGAATTGAAGGCCAAAGCCAACAAACTGTTCGGCAAGGGCAAGCATCCCGACGGAACACCTAAGTCTGGGGAGGTGAGCGAACGGAACACTGTAACGCTGCTCAGACGCAGCTGAGCGCATGTTTGTAGCGACGTACCCAACGGTCATACCATTCTGTTTTAAACAATATAGTAAAGCTTTTGTGACGGCATGCAAGTATGTTCCTGTCATTTTGTTTGGCATTCCACGTAGGTATATACCATGGGTTAACTTTGTTAACCCTGATTTGATCCGATTATGTTTTCACCCAATGATGTCTTCAATATAACTAGCGGAACAGTCAGGGTCACGCTGCGATCCGCTCAGAATTCCCTGCTCAATAATGAGCTGGGCACCTGTGTTGGAGAGCTCGCCTCTGAGCCGGAGCTGTAGGCGTGCCGACCCGGACCCGCTGTGTGTGCTGTGTGTGCTGTGTGTGCTGTGTGTGCTGTGTGTGCTGTGTTTTATGTGTGTGCTGTGTGTGCTGTGTGTGCTGTGTGTGCTGTGTGTGCTGTGTGTGTGTGATCCTGACGGCTCTGTCCTGATGCGCGGCAGCAGCACCCGCTATCGTTCCGTCCGGGCGGTGCCAGTCCTGCCGACAGCAGCGGCCGCTTCAACCCGGCGTTCCGGCGTGACCTGCCTCGCTGCAGTGACCTGCGCGTGGTCGACCCCGGCACCGGCATGGTGACTGAGCGCAGAGCCAGCCCGCCGCAGCACCAGCTGCTGGCCGGCGACGGCACAGCCAGCGGCGCCGCTGGTGAGCAGCTGACCCGACCAGCGGCCCGCCTCCGGCCCCCCGCACACAGACATGTCATCACCTCCAGTAACAGTCATCACCTCCTCCAGTATCAGTCCAGTGGCGCCTCCGGCCCGCGACACAGACATGTCCATCACTCCCGTAACAGTCATCATCTCATATCAGTCCAGTGGCGCCTCGGCCCGCCACAGACCATGTTCAATCCACTCCTCCGTATCAGTCCAGTGGCCCGCTCCGGCCCGCCCACAGACATGTCATCACTCCAGTACAGTCTCCACGTCCTCAGTTCAGTCAGTGGCCCGCTCCGGCGCACACAGACATGTCATCACCTCCAGTAACAGTCATTCACTCCTCCAGTATAGTCAGTGGCCGCCTCCGCACCGCAGCAAGACATGCCATCGACTCCAGTAACATGCATCACTCTCCTAGTATCAGCGTGGCCGCCCACAGACATGATCATTCCACTCCAGTAAAGTGCATACACTCCTCAGTATCAGTCCCATGGGCGATCCGCCGCCCAGACCATGTCATCACCTCCAGTATACGTCATCAACTCCTCAGTATCAGTCCAGTGGCCCGCTCCGGCCCGCCACAGACATGTCAATCGACCCTCCAGTAAACAGTCATCACCTCTCGAGTATCAGTCCAGTTGGCCGCCTCCGGCCGCCACAGACATGTTCACACTCAGTAACAGTCATGCATATCAAGTATAGGCTCCAGTGCTGGTTCCAGTGGCCCGCCTCCGGCCGACAACAGACATGGTCAATCACTCCAGTAAAGCTCATCACACTCCAGTATCAGTCCGTGGCCGCCTCGGCCGCACACCAGACTGTCCTTCACCTCCCAGTGAACAGTCTCAGTCCTCCAGTCATCAGTCCAGTGGCCCGCTCCGGCCCGCACCAGACATTCATACTCCAGTAACAAGTCATCACTTCCTCCAGTAATCAGCATCCAGTGGCCCGCTCGGCCCGCACACAGAATGGATCAATCACCTCCAGTACGTCATCACCTCTCCAGTACAGTCCAGTGGCCGCCTTGGCCCCCAAGACATGTCATCACCTCCAGTAACAGTCATCACCTCCTCCAGTATCAGTCCAGTGGCCCGCCCACAGACATGTCATCACCTCCAGTAACAGTCATCACCTCCTCCAGTATCAGTCCAGCGGCCCGCCTCCGGCCCGCACACAGACATGTCATCACTCCAAGTAACAGTCATCACCTCTCCAGTATTAGTCAGTGGCCCGCCTCCGGCCCGCCCACAGAATGTATACCTCCAGTCACAGTATCACTCCTCCAGTATCAGTTCAGTGGCCGCATCCGGCCGACACAAGACATGATCATCGACCATCCAGTACAGTCATCAACCATCCTCCAAGTATTTAGTCCATGTGGGCCGCCTCGGCCGCACGACACTGTATCACCGTCCAGTAAGTCTCACTCCTCCGAGTAGTCAGTCCAGTGGCCCCGCTCCGGCCGCACACAGAATGTCATCACCTCCAGTAAATCAGTCATCATCTCCAGTATCAGTCCAGCGGCCCGCCTCCGGCCCGCACACAGACATGTCATCACCTCCAGTAACCGGCTGTGTTCAACTCGTGTGCCGAATCTAAGTTAATATTGGAAGAGGCTCTATGTGCGTTCGCGTGTGCATGATTAGGTACGGGTGAACAGGTGAACCATTCGCTAGTGGTTATCACTTATCGCATTGTGTTGTGTCCCGTGTTCAGGCTGTATCTGTGAAATATGTCGGGGACGTGGGATGGGCGCCTCCAGCAGTTTGCCGTGCCGCCCGTGTCAGTGCGTCTCTCTCGCCCGACAGATGAGGCGCCACCGGCCATCACCGACCTGGAGCGCGAGCCGGTGGTGGAGCCAGCACCGCCGGCCTACCCAGGCACAACCCCTTCCGCCGCCTCGGCAGAGTCCGGTACCGAGTCGGAGCCGCCAACCCCGGAGGAGCAACCGGGTACTGAGTCAGAGCTGAAGCTGGAGGAGCCGGCCTCGGAGCCGGAGCTGGAGCCGGCCTCGGAGCAGCAGCCGGAGCAACAGCAGGACCAGGAGCAGGAGCCGCAGCCAGAGTCGGGGCAGGACTCGCCGGACGTTGGCGAGCGGCGCGTCGGTTTCAGCGTCGAGGACGACGACGAAGACCAGGCCGGCGAGCGTCACAACCGGCTACACCGTCGGGACACGCCGCATCATCTAAAAAACAAACGCATCAACGACAAGGTTAGAAACCTGACTGTGCGGCCTGGCGGTCGGCTGTGTGGGCGGGGCTGTAGACTCGCCAGGGGCCGGCTGTGTGGGCGGGGCTGTAGACTCGCAGGGGCCGGCGTTTGTGGCCGGGATGTAAGATCGCCAGGCCGGCTTTTGTGGGGCGGGCTGTAGACTCGCAGGGGCCGGCTGTGTGGCGGGGCTGTAGACTCGCCAGGGGCCGGCTGTGTGGGCGGGGCTGTAGACTCGCCAGGGGCCGGCTGTGTGGGCGGGGTTGTCGACTCGCCAGGGGCCGGCTGTGTGGGCGGGGCTGTAGACTCGCCAGGGGCCGGCTGTGTGGGCGGGGCTGTAGACTCGCCAGGCCTGTGTGGGCCGGGGCTGTAGACTCGCCAGGGCCGGCTGTGTGGGCTGGCTGTAAACTCGCCAGGGGCTGTGTGTGGGCAGGGCTGTATACTCGCCAGGGGCAAACTGTGTGGCGGGGCTAGACTCGCCAGGCGCTGGCGTGTGGGCGGGGCTTGTAGACCTCGCCAGGCCGGCTGTGTGGGCGGGCTGTAGACTCGCCAGGGCTGGCTGTTGTGGGCGCGGGGGAGCTGTATCTCGCCAGGGCCGGCTTGTGTGGCGGGGTTTGCTAGACTCGCCAGGGGCTGGCTGTGTGGGCGGGGCTGTAAGACCTCGGCCAGGGGGCTGGCTGTGTGTCGGGACTGGTCACCCAGCCAGGGCTGGCTGTGTGTCGGGGCTGGTCACCCAGCCGGAGCTGGCTGTGTGGCCTCTGTTGCATGTCTGTGTCGCTGACCGAGTGCCGGCCCCCTCCGTTTTCCTCCAGTGAACAGGACAGGTGGCGTCATCATCGCTGAGGGCGCTGAAGAGACAGGAGGCAGACGGGTCAAAGATACACCGCCACCGGCACACCATGTACCACGTACACACCGCTCCAGACTGTCACCTGCCACCGGGAGACAGGAGCGCAGACGCCGTCAGAACACCGCCCACCGCACACGATTACACGGTACACACCCGCTCCAAGGACTTCGCCTGCCACGGCGAGACAGGAGGGTAGACGCGTCAGAACACGCTTACCGGCACACGATGTAACCACGTAACAACACCGCCTCCAGACGGTCGCCGCCACCGGAGACAGAGAACGTCAGACACACCGCCCACCGCACAATGCACACGGACACCACCCCTCCAGATGCTCCTGCCACGAAGACCAGGAGGGAACGGTCAGATACCCGCCCACCGCACACGATTACACGGTACACACCCGCTACCAGACTTCGCCTGCCACCACCGGAGACAGGAGGGAGACGTCAGATACACGCCACCGCACACTATGTACACACCCGCTCCAACTTCACCTGCCACCGAGACAGAGCAAGACGGGTCAATACACCGCCCACCGCACACGATGTACACGCTACACACCCGCTCCAGACTGTCACCTGGCCACCGGAGACAGAGGGGAGACGGCAGATACACCGCCCACGCACACGAGTACACGCTACACACCCGTCCAGACTGACCACCTGGCCACGGAAGACAGGAGGCAGACGGGTCAAACACCGCCACGCACACGACTGTACACGGTACACCACCCGCTCCAGACTGTCACCTGGCCACCGGGGAGACAGGAGGGCAGACGGGTCAGATACACCGCCCACCGACCGGCTACAGAGCGGCTACAGGGTGGCTACAGAGCGGCTACAGAGAGGCTACAGAGAGGCTATAGAGAGGCTACAGAGCGGCTACAGAGCGGCTACAGGGCGGCTACAGGGCGGCTACAGAGCGGCTACAGAGCGGCTACAGAGAGGCTACAGAGAGGCTACAGAGAGGCTACAGAGAGGCTATAGAGAGGCTACAGAGCGGCTACAGAGAGCTACAGAGAGGCTACATGAGCGGGCTACAGAAGCCTACAGGCGGCACAGCAGCGGCTTACAGAGAGCTACAGAGCGCTACAGACGCTACAGAGCGGCTCACAGACGGCGACAGAAGCTTACAGAGCGCTACAGGGCGGCTACAGGCGGCTACAGGGCGTACAGCGCTACAGAGCGCTACAGGCGTCGACAGGCGGCTACAGAGCGGCTACAGAGAGGCTACATAGCGGCTACAGAGCGGCTACAGAGCGGCGACAGCGCTACAGGGCGCTTAAGGGCGGCTACAGAGCGGCACAGAGCGGCTACAGGTGGCTACAGGCGCTACAGAGCGGCTACAGAAGCTACAGACGCTACAGAGAGGCTACAGAGAGGAACAGAGCGCGCTACAACGCTTAACAGAGAAGCTACAGAGCGCACAGAGAGCTACAGAGCGTACAGAGAGGCTACAGAGCGCTACAAGCGGCTTACGGGCGCTAAGGCGCTACAAACGCTACAGCGGCTACAACGGCTACCCGGTGGCTACAGGCATGCTACAGAGCGCTACAGACGGCTACAGAGCGGCACAGAGCGGCTACAGAGCGGCTACAGAGCGGCTACAGAGCGGCTACAGAGCGGCTACAGAGCGGCTACAGAGAGGCTACAGAGCGGCTACAGAGCGGCCGGTCAGCACATGACCGCTACCGATCAAACACGCATACAGTCCGGACACGATACAAGTGGGCAGTGACCGAAGACCAAATGACATCTCTAACAGCGCAAAAGCAACAAGTTTGTGTATTGGGGTGTTAGGGCCCGCCGACAGCTCAGGTCAAAAATTGACCTGAGCTGTCGGCGGGCCTTCCTAGCAGACCTAGAAGAGGGAAGCAGATCCCTGGTATGCGCCCTGTCCTTTCCAAGCAAGGACAGGGTTAAAAGCGCCAGGGTTCTGTCTCTTGTGGTCCCTATGAAATATGAATACAAGCTCTATGCTCTTCTGCATCCTGTCCCTAACTCCTCTCCTCTTCTTGTTTGTTTTATTTTTATGTCTAGTAGATCCATAGATGTAGGAAGCAGATCGCCAGGTATGCACCCTGTCTTTTTCAAGCACTCCCTCTTTCCCTCTCTCCCTCCCCCCGAAAGAAAGCCGCAAAAATCATATAAAACAAGCATAATTTATACATTTTTGGACTCAATAGATAGCTTATCTTAGCGTGAAATGCAACGAATTTGGAGTCCCAGCATGACAATAATGAAAATAGTATGCTTAGTTCCGCGACAAAAATAAAAAATGAAAATCGTAGCTGTTGCGTGTTAACCCGCGCGTTACTGAGGTATATTTCATAACGCGAGTTACTGGGGGGGGGGGGTATTTATAGTCCCCCTCTGATCTCCGGAACTACTGGACCGATTTGAAAAATGTAAACGGCATTCGATAGCCCTGTCAAATTTGTCGAAAGAAACTTATTTATGTTGACCTCGGGGTCATCGATGACGACACAGGTCAAAGCAAATAAAAAATGTTTGACCATGTTATCAAAGTTCGGTGGATGGAAATGTCGCGCAATAATGCGATATTAAACGCATAATTTGATAAATCGGCATGATTCGTGCATCTAACACTTAAAATTACCATTCTTAACTATTTTAGACCTTGGGTCAGGTCAAGGTCATCCGAGGTCACGAGGTCAAACTGCAGATTACGATCATTAGGAGTTGTAACACATGTTTATGGGTTCTTTTTACGACTAGAACGCGAAAAATGACCTTAGAACATGTTTTTTTCTATACAAATAGAAGTAAAATGCAAAAAACGGAAATGCAATTTGTATGCATAGTTATGCTGTAAAGGTGATCGAATTTCGACCTTGAAGGATTGTAAGTCAGTCATTTTTAAAGATATCGACTTCAAACTTGCTACACATATTCATTAGACTCTTCTCAAACATATATATTCAGTTTTGTATTGGGTTTCTTTTTTTTTACAAATTTGTATAAAAAAATGTATTTGAATTTCTCATTTTTTTTAATTTAATAAAATTTGGAAAATCCGAGATGGCAGTTTGATAGCTGAGTTTACTATCTGTCATTTGGTATATATAAATTGAGTTGATCTATTAAACTGTACTTTCGACAGCGTTTCCCGCAAAACCTTATTTTTCAGGAACGCAGAACATGACGTCACTTGGTGACGTCATTCACTTAGGAATGTCAAACACTTGATGGGGGCATAGGCCTCATCCTATTTCCTTCTGGAAGCATGTGTCAAATTGATGTGAGATAAGGTACTGAAAGTTTGGTGACGAATATACTCTGCTTCGTTTAGGAGATATTGCAAAATAACGGGAGGTGCGGCTATAAAAAGACCCCCCAGTAACTCGCAGGTTAAAATAAAAGAAGAGGCCATTATAAACATCCCAATCCAAAATTACGTCACGTGATGTCGCACACCTGGATTTTCCGAACAGTGATTTCGTGGAAAGGATATAAGCACGACAAACCATGCCACGTCCACCATTGACACAGCACTATCGTCGTCATGCTCGATCGATCGGTTGCTCACCGAGACTGTCCAGGTATCGGAGGCACTCTGGGCTGGCCAGCTGGCGCAGGTTGGTAGCTAGCTGATTGCGCAGGGCCAACTTCAGCTGCGGGCAGTAGTCGACCAGTGTACGGAGGTGCTGATCAGTGACGCGCAGCGCCGCCAGGTGCAGCACCGTACTGCCAGACAGGTTCACTGCAGCAACACACAGGACTATTAGAGACGCGCCAGCGCCGCCAGCGTGCACACCTTACTCCAACAGTTCACTGCAGACACACAGACTGATTAGAGACGCGCCGCGCCGCCAGTGCAGCACCCTACTGCCAGACAGGTTCACTGCAGCAACACACAGACTGATCAGTGACGCGCAGCGCCGCCAGGTGCTGCGCACACAGAACACACACACTGCAGCACTACACACAGAACACACACACAGCAGACTGCTGTCACATTTCAGTCAGAGGCGATGGCCACACAAAACTGGCCAATGTACACCACGCCAAACAACAAACGCGAGTCTGCTAATCATTGGCATCGGCAGCGTCCGCTCCAATACACTGCAAAGTCCGCGACACCATTCAAAGTCAGCCAGACGGCCACAGCCGGCCGAACCCTCCACCAGCTGCACGGCTGGAGACCAGCTGAGGGGCAGACACGGCAGAGTACCTACCTTCAGTGAGCACGGGAATCATGTCGGTGGTCATGTAGACCATCTGCCACTTCTGCAGCAGCAGTCGGAGACAGCCGGCCGAGCCGACAGAGGCGGCCAAGTGGAACAGACTGTTACCGTCCTGTGGAGACAGAGGCAGGGCGACACAGTCAGCGCTACAACAGATCTGAGATGCAGTCCTCCCAGCACAGAGCGACGTCTCGTGCGGAGGCCAAGACGCTCCGTAGGAGATGACAATGCATTCTTCCTATCGTAGAGGAGCAGGCTCTGTGGGGAAATGAGTTACTTTCTTTCAACCATCCCACATTCGAATTGAGCTCTAAGCTTTAAGAACATGTTGATCCATGTATGTTGGACACACGATTCGTAGTACATCTACAAACATGTGCGTTGATAATATCGTATAACCACATGCAAAACCGCCTACGCACACTACGAAGCAGACTTGTGCCTGGATCACTATTTCTTTTTATTTATTTAATGTAGTCCGAATGTTTGCATGGATAGATTTCCGATTTGGAGACCCAGTTCAGCAGAGCTTGTTGCACAGGTCCTGACTTCACCACCCGATTGCGCAATTCCTGTTGGCCAGCAGAATTTAAGAAGACGAAAAGTTTTACGTGCCCGACATGCCTGGACACGGTCCGCCACCGCTCGCTTACGTCACCTGTCCTTGAGTTCGACCGGCTGCCACCGGCCGCAGGCCATACCCAGTCAGGAGCAAATAGCGAGCGCCGAAGCGACTCGAACCCGGGCTGCCACTACCGCGATAGGTCAGAAGTCCAGCGCTCTCCCACTGAGCTACAGGGGCGGACCGAAGTTGAATCTGGTATCACAGTGGATCCCTCGACATAAAATTCATGAAGATATTGGATTCCCAGTGGATCCCTTTGTGTAAAAATGCATGAAGATCTAGAATCCTTTTGGATCCCTCGGCGTAAAATGTAGATCCACGGCATAAAATATATCAGGATCTGGGATCTTTGTGGATCCCTCAGTTTAGTGTGTACCCAGATCCTGGTGTCCATGTGGCTTCCGGGACAAATGACAGATATCCGGATCTCAGCTGGATCCCGGGATCCAGGCACATGTCTGGACCTACCATATTGCAAAATAGAGATGCTAAATGCTCTGACGTCACCCCAAGAGACTTTTCTCCCTCGTTGGTAAACCTTATTAATACAGGAATCATGATATGTACTCCAGACTTGTGCCTGGATCCCGAAGTTAGATCTGGGATCCCTCATAAAATGCATGAAGATATGGGATCCTCCTGGATCCCTGTACATAAATTGTAGATCCCATGGGATAAAATATATCAGGATATGGGATCTTAGAGGATCCTCGGCTTTACGTGTACCTGGATCTGGCGTCCCATGTGGATCCTGGGACACAGGACACAGATATCCCTATCTCAGCTGGATCCCGGGATCCAGGCACATGTCTGGTACGAAGGAATGTACAAACTAAGGCTCAGTGGAGTGGTAAACCATATTAAATATTCATTCCCCGTCCTAATGAGAGACGCCTGCCCCATTGGCCAATGTGTGTTAGCTTGTCGAGACTGTGACCCGTCCTAATGAGAGACGCCTGACCCATTGACCAATGTGTGTTGGCTTCGTCGAAACGTGAACCCGTCCTATGAGAGACGCCTGACCCCATCTGGCCAATGTGTGATTGGCTTGTCGAACTGTTGACGCCGTCCTAAGAGATGACAGCCTGGCCCATTGGCCAATGTGGTGTTGGCTTGTCGAGACTGTGAGACCCGTTCCTAATATCGAGAGACGCCTGACCATGTGGCCAATGTATGTTAGCTTGTCGAGACTGTGACGCCGTCCTTAATGAGAGACGCCTGGCCCATTGGCCAATGTGTTGTTGGCTTGTCGAGACTATGACCCGTCCTAAGAGAGACGCCTGGCCCATTGGCGAATGGTATGTTTGGCGTGTCGAGACTGTGACCCGTCCCTAAATGAAGAGACGCCGTGGTCCATTGGCCAAATGGTTGGTTAGCTTTGTTCGAGACTGTGAACCACGTTTCCCTAATGAGAGACCCTGCCCATTGGCCCAATGTGTGTTGCTTGTCGAGACATGTGACCTGTCCTAAAATGAGAGACGCCTGGCGCCCAATTGGCCCACGTGTGTTAGCTTGTCGAGACTGTGACCGTTCCTAATGAGAGACGCCTGAACCCATTGGCCAAGTGTTATGTTGGGCTTGTCGAGACTATGACCCCGTCCTTGATGAGAGGACCGCCTGACCCATTGGCCATGGTGTGTGGCTTGTCGAGACTGGACCCGTTCCAATGAGAGACGCCTGGCCCCATTGGCCAATGTGTGTTTGGCTCTTGTCGAGACTTGTGATCCCGTCCTATGAGAAGACGCGCCGGCCCATTGGCCAATGGTGTGTTGGCATTGTCGCGGACTATTGACCCGTCCCTAATGAAGACGCCTGGTCCATTGGCCAATGTGGTGTTTGGCTGTTCGAGACTGTGACCCGTCCCTAATGAGAGACGCGGCCCATTGGCCAATGTGTGTTGGCTTGTCGGACTGTGACCCGTCCTAAGAGAGAACCGCCTGGCCCATGTGGCCATGTATGTTAGCCTTGTCGTTTAGACTGTGACCCGTCGTAATGAGAGCGGCGCTGAACCCATTGGCACAATGTGTGTAGCTTTGCGAGACTAAGTGACCCGTCCTAATGAATGAGAGCCTGACCCAATGTGGCCAATGTTGTGTTAGCTTGTCGAGCATGGTGACGCCCGTCCTAATGAGAGACCGCCTGGCCCATGGCCAATGTGTGCTTGGCCTTGGTCGAGACTAGTGACCCGTCCTAATGAGAGACGCCTGCCCCATTGGCCAATGTGTGTGTAGCTGTCGGAAGACTATAACCCGTTCCGTAATGAAGACGCCTGGCCTGCATTGGGCGCAATGTGTGTTGGCTTGTCGAGACTGTGACCCGTCCTAGAGAAGAGCGCCTGGCCCATGCGCAAGTGTGTGTGGCTTTTGCCGAGACTGGACCCCGTCGTGAATGAGAGACGCCTGGATCCCAGTTGGCCAGTGTGCAGGGTTGGCACTGACCCAAAACCACTACCCGGTTTTTTGTTTTTTTTTGGGTTGGGTCACAATATAAACAGAAAACCACCCGGGTTTTTCCAATCAAAATGGTAGGGAGCAAAAATCCCGGAGTATTTTTTAGAAACAAAGAATGATTAATTGGTGTATCATTAGTTGGAGTGCATTTTTGTTTTTAGACTTAAGATGAGTAAAAAAGGAAACAAAGTTGCATTTCCCTCATTCCACCATTCAGACTTCCCAAACTCTTCTCAAGGAACAAAACGTTGTCCCATATGAAATCACCATCTCTACTGACGCAAAGAGATGCGGATATGTTGGAATGTGAAATTTAATGTGAAAATCTAGCAAGCAGTATTTTGGATTACGTGCACCGTAACATCCTTTCTAAGGATGTGCATGCTTAAAAAGTTTCCAAATTGGACATTCCATCAGTGATATTGCTGGTAAAGAGCGAGTTTGAAAAACCCAAAAAACCACCCATAAAACCCACAAAAAAAACACTACCCCAGTGGGTTTATGAAAAACCCGGGTTTTTTCAACCCTGAAATGTGTGTTGGCGTGTCGAGACTGTGACCCGTCCTAATGAAGAAGACGCCTTGGCCCATTGGCCAAATGTGTTTGCTTGTCGAGAACTGTGACCCGTCCTAATGAGAGAGCCTGGCCCATCTGCCAATGTGGTGGCTTGTCGAGCTATGACACCGTTCCTAATGAAGACGCTGCCTGGCCGCATTGGCAAAATGTAATGTAGCTTGTCGAGACTTGACCCGTCTAAATGAGAGACGCCATGGCCATAGGCAAATTGTATGTGGCTTTGTGAGACTGTGACAGCCGTGCCTAATGAGAGACGCATGGCCCCATTGGCCAATGTGTGTTGGCTTGTCGAGACTAGCCCGTCCCTAAAAATGAAAGAGACGCCTGGCCCATTGGGCCAAATGGTATGTTAGCTTGTCGAGACTGTGACCCGTCTAATGAGAGACGCCTGGGCCCATGGCCAATGTGTTGTTGGCGCGAGAACTATGACCCGTCCTACAGTGAGAGACGCCTGGCCCATTGGCGCAATGTGTGTAGCTTGTCGAGAAACTGTGAACCCGTCTGAATGAAAGGACGCCTGGCCCATTGGCCAAATGTGTGTTGGCTTGGTGAGACTGTGGACACGTCCTAATGAGAAGGACGCCTGGCCCCATTGGCTCAATGTGTGTGTGGCTTGTCGAGACTGTGACCCGTCCTAATGAGAGACGCCTGCCCCATTGGCCAATGTATGTTGGCTTGTCGAGACTAGCCGCGTCTAAAATGAGAGACGCCTGGCCCATTGGCCAATGTTGGTGTTGTGGCATTGTCGAACTGTGACCCGTCACTAATGAGAGACACCATGGTCATTGGGACAATGTGTGTTGGCTGTCGAGACCTGGTGGGACCGCGTACATAATGAGAGACGGTGTTAGCTTTGCCATTGGCCATTGGCCAATGTGTGTTGGCTGTCGAGACGTGACCCGACCAAGTGAGAGACGGCTGGCCCATGGCCAATGTGTGTTGGCTTGTCTCGGACTGTGACACGTCCTAATGAGGACGCGCTGGGCCCATTGGCCAATGTGTTGGCTGGTCGAACTATGACCGTCCGAATGAGAGACGCCTGGCCGCAGTTGCCAATGTGTGTTTGGCTTGTCGAGACTGTGACCCGTCCTAATGAGAGACGCCTGGGCCCATGTGGCCAATTGTGTGTTGGCTTTGTCGTAGACTTATGACCCGTCCAATGAGAGACGCCTTGGTCCATTGGCCAATGTGTGTTGGCTTTGTCGAGACTGGTGACGCCGTCTAATGAAGACGCTGGCCCTAATTGGCCAATTGTGTTGTTGTGGCTTTTGTCGAGACTGTGGACCCGTCCTAATGAGAGACGCCTGGGCCCATGTGGCCAATGTGTATGGTTGGCTTGTAAGAGACTGTGACCCGCCTAATGAGAGACGCCTGCCCATGTGGCCAATGTATGTTAAGCTTCGTCGAGACTGTGACCGTCCTTAATGAGAGGACGCCTGGCCCATTGGCCAATCGTTGTGTGGCTTGTTGAGACTAAATGAACCGTCTAATTGAGAGAACGCTGGCCCATTGGCCAATTGTGTTGGCTGGTCGAGACTGTGACCGTCCTAATGAGAGACGCCTGACCCATTGGCCAATGTAGTGTTAGATTGTCGAGACTGTGACGCCGTCTAATTGAGAGACGCCCTGGATCCAATTGGCCAAATGTGTGTAGCATGTCGATGAACTGTGACCCGTCCTAATGAGAGACGCCTGGCCCATTGGCCAATGTGGTGTTGGCTTGTCGAGACTGGTGATCCGGCCATAAATGAAGGCGCCTGGTGCTATTGGCCGATGTGTGTTGGCTTTTTGTCGAGACTGTGAACCCGTGCTAATGAGAGAGCCGCCTGGCCCAGTTGGCCCAATGTAAATGTTGGGCTTGTTCGAGACTGTGGCCCGTCCCTTAATGAGAGGACGCCTGGCCATTGGCAAGATGTTGAGCATTGTCGAGAACTGATGACCGTCTAAATGAGAGACGCAGCCCTGACCCATTGGCCAATGGTGTTGGCTTGTCGAGACTGTGACCCGTCCTAATGAGAGACGCCTGGTCCATTGGCCAATGTGTGTTGGCTTGTCGAGACTATAGCCCTCCTGGCAGCCACCTGGCGGTGGTTTCGATCAGAGCGCAGTCTGACCTGAGCTTTCTCGGTGAGGTCCGGTGATGATTCGAGCAGTCTCTTGACCTCGTCCTCGTCAGTTTTGATGATGGCCACCATCAGTGGCGACACAGGGGCGGCGGTAGCGGTGGTGGCAGCAGTGGCAGCGGTGGCAGCAGTGGCAGCGGTGGCAGCGGTGGCAGCAGTGGCAGCAGTGGCAGCAGTGGCAGCAGTGGCAGCAGTGGCGGTGGCGGCGGCGGCGGGGGCGGCAGGTCCGCCGGCAGGTAGGTGGCAGTCGAACGGCGGCGGGCGGCCGGTGGACGGCCTGACGACCAGTCACACGCTGCTGTCACACGACTCACGACACAGAGCCACAGAGAGACACCGGTACACCGACACAGAGAGCCACAGAGCCACAGGGACACCACCACAGATAGACACCGACACCGAGAGACACAACACAGAGACACAGAGACACACCGACACACCGAGATACACCGGCACAGAGAGACACAGACACACCGGCACAGAGACACAGAGACACACCGACACACCGACACACCGGCATACCCTGGCATTGAGCTNCTGTATCTGGTCACTTAAAAGCCAAAAAACGAAACCTAAAAAAGTAACGTCATGATTTACTTATACTTAGGGAGTCATTAGTCAGTCAGAAATACAGATACTGCTTTACAAATTGGTTTGGATATCGTTTGTATCGGTTTTTTGAGAATTGATATATTTTCCGTGTTTTATATTTTGTAATTGATGTGAAAATGTGTCCGAAAGAAGTGTTTTTGGTGAAAAATCCAAAATCCGGGATAAGCATTTGGAGGAGAATGCTATTTCCTTGCTTCCGTCGTTTTATAATTTATATGATCAATTTGCATCAAATATAAATTTTCTACGATTTTCTAAACATTTATCGTTTTTCACCAACAATGGCATGACATGACGTCATTAAAACTTCATTATCTTCCAACCCCCTCCCCCAAAGTGGGACGCGGATTCACTAGGTACCGACATCTTCAAGTACAACGAAATGACTCAACGATAAAGGGTTAAAAGTGATCTCTAATTTGACCAAATGGTAAATAGAGTTCCAAATCCTTTGGAAATAATTCAGAAAAAAAAAAAATCTTGGGGGATGTCCCCCTTCAAAATTCACTTGAGGGAACGTGTCCCCCCCCCCCCCACCACCCACCGGCCCACCGTCTACGACGCCCATGGCGCTAAGGGACAGACAAGGAGCACGACGCTGCTGACAAATACATCCGCCACGCTACTGAGACTTTCAGGAGCCATGGACCATGGTGCAGGAATGCGAACAACAAAATGCATTGAAAATGAAGCACACCTGCATATCAGAGACGAATGAAATACTGTCTGGGTGTCTTGCACCAGCCTGGCTGGCTGTCCCCGGCGTGCCATTCCCGTACTGCGTCGGCCCCACATTAGCATCATTGATTCACTGGTCGTGATGCACGTAGCATGGAAAGAGCCTTCTCGTAGAGTTGAGACTCGAGATGGAAGGAGGAGGGATTGAGACAGACGGACAGGTCCGGGACAGTTGGTAAACGGAAACGGAACACGCCGTCTGGATAGTCATGCAGGTTTGGATCGTATCCGTAATTGTCCATGCTTGAGATCAAAGAAACGTTGTAGGAATATGCGATAGGAGATGTGTTATTTTCCCACAAATTGCCAAAATAAAACATTAATATTACATTTTATTCATCTAAAAAGATACCCATTCGTTGTTTTTTTCTCCGAGTTATGTTTTTGGAATCAGCATAACTTATGGTCGAGTATCATAACGTATTTTACCAACAGTTACTGAGCTATTTTATTTAACAGTGTAAAATAATCACCAAGACGTATTTCGGTCGTTGACGTGCCACTCATAGCCAAACACCATTCGTATTACGATATCGCATCGGTAACATTTCAAATACGCCTCTATCATGTCTATTATTTTGTGAAGTACCTACGATTGAGCACGCTATCGCACACGAGCTTGCCGCATAAATTGTCTCCTGCACAGTCGCATTGGAATGCGGACATCAGACGTCACTTGACATTTCAGACGCGCACATAATGTAGGTATGTATGCATCTGACGCGACCTGCCGCCCCAGAGTGCAATGACCCGAGGAAGGTACGCACTACGCACGCATAGCTGTGGTCACTGGCAGGTCAGCGTCACCAGTCTCCCAGCTGGACGTCACTTCGGCCGCATGTCGTCACACCAGTCTCCTCAGCTGGAGGATTCACCTGTCAGCCCCGAGCGTCACCAGTACTCCAGATGGGCCACTGGAGCAGAGCCAGCAGCGTCACCAGTCTCCATGCTGGGCGTCAACTGGTCGCGGCAGCGGTCACCAGTCTCCCAGCTGGAAGTACACCTGAGCAGAAGGCAGCGTCACCCAGTCCAGCTCGGTCACTGCAGAGACAGCTCTCTCCCAGCTTGTTGGGTTCACCTCGCACGGCAGACACCACGCGTCACCAGTTCTCCCAGCTGTGGTTCACTGGCAGGGAGACAGAGCGTCACCACGTCTCAGCTGGGAGGTGTCACTGGGCGACGACAGCACACCCGTTCATCGCAGTCTCCCGCTGGGGGTCACTGACATAGGACAGGATCACCAGTCGGCTCCCCAGCTTTGAGTCACATGAGACTAGCGTCACCACGCTCTCTCAGCTGGAGTTCACTGGCAGGACAAGGCGTCACCAGGTCTCCAGCTGGCACATGGGTCACCTGCCCAGGACAGCGTCTACCAGCGATCTCCCAGCTGTTGGACACTTGGCAGAGCAGAGCGGTCACAGCGGGTCTCCCAGTTGGGCAACTAGGCAAGGCAGACGTCCAGTCTCCCATGCTGGGCGTCCCTGGCAAGGACAGCGTCACCAGTCTCCAGCTGGGGTCATGGCAGGGCAGCAGTCACCAGTCTCCCAGCTTGGGTCCAACTGGCAAGCCAAGCGTCACCAGTCTCCCAGCTGGGGTCACTGGCAGGTCAGCGTCACCAGTCTCCCAGCATTGATCTAATCCTGACCAGTTTAGGTATCCTGTGTCTACGCTTCGCTTACAAATGAATAAGTGAATGCAAATTGTGTATTAAAAAACATATTTGTAGCCGGTGAACCTTCAAATAAAGTTATTAGTTCAAATACACAAATATTATACATAATTTGTGTTGTTGTCTTAAGTCGGCCGCACACTGCGCCATACGGTTGCGATATTGCCGCGACTCCACCAGCGACACGGCCAAAACACATACACGGCGAAACAAATCGTGTTTCCTGATGCAATTAATTTAGTTGGGAGTTGCGGTACGACACACAGATGACAACGTTTTTAGGATTGGTCCAATCCCTGGGATGTGTCCGCGAAAGAATCGCGGCGATATCGCGGCCGAATGGCCTAGTGTGCGGCCGGCCTTAGTACTAATATCAAGAACCGTAAAGAAAAAAATACAGGCCACATCCTAACAAGAGGCATGCCTATGTACTATGTAGGCACTTGCATCTAAATATTGAAGACATCCCGCAATAACCATTGCTCTTTGTTGTAATACATCAATAAATTGCTTATGAAGCATAACGCTGCTTCCATAAAAGTAGCGATCGTTTTGCGCGATTGCTCCTAGCAATAACAAACTATGATGAAGTCAGCAAACTGCCAGAGGATGCCTGCGTGGAATGTGGATAATTAGTGTGAAAGCGCTGTGACATCATGGCGTTTAAATTTGCGCTAAAAATACCATTGCATTCCGCACGAATTACAGTAAATTATTATTAAAATAATCAGTGTTCAGAAATACTGTTTATCATTAATTGCTAAGATGGAGACGTTCTTCGTAACATTTGTCTTTAATCAAGGCTTCTAAGTTTATATTAATGCAACTATCCGTTTGTAGCTGATGATCCGTTCGCATTTCATCAAATCATATCACCTTTTTCTGTTTATCTATCTGGACTTTTCAGAAACAGCGCTGCTGACGAAACGTCGCTCTGCGCCAAACGGACTTTGGTCAGCTCTCAGCACTCGCTCAGCAAGGATGTTGCCCCTACAACGCACTTGTGTCTGCAGTCTGCAGTGCTGAACAGCGCCGAGTCACGTGCAGCACAGTCCCGGTCTATTGTGGGGTCACGACGGGTCCAGAGCCTCCTGGGCCCTGCACGGGATCTGCCCCTCAGTCCCATTGTTCACTTGAGCCAGCAGTTTATCATCACTCCTCAAACGTCATCCGGCATAGCACAATACCGTCCAGCCAGCTGCACTGGTCGCTTGGATGGCTAGGCCGCAGCTCGAGTTGTGCAGAGGCAAAAATGGCATAACCTGATGAAGCTAAACACGTTGACGCGCTGAGTTTGTCTTATCATAATTATCTGGCTCATTGTCTACCACAAAACGTGCACTTGTCACCATTAACCACCGAATGTCTAGATATAAATCGTTGAAGAAGGATGATAAGAAGTGGTCACTGTGCAGGCACTCATTTCACAGGTTACTCATAATGTATTCCGACAAGGGATGATTCGTGAATAATGGCTTAATTCCCAACACAGCGCATCTATTTGCTCTCCCTCTTCGAAATACTTCTTTATTATTCATTCCCGTCGAAGGTAAATAATCATATAAGCTTATTAGTAATATATGTATATTATTGTATATGTTAAGAAAGTCGTGTCATATTATTTCGGATGGTAGAGTAAAGCTATTTAAGCTGTTGACAAGTATGACGAGAACAGCAGTTTTCGAATGGTTGGGTGAAGCTGCGCTCAACATTCTCTTCCTGGCAATGAACTTTGATTCCGTTAACTCATCCATGATCCAACTAACATCTTACCAAACTTTGAGACAAGAACAATTCTTGGAGCGACCAGCCGGAGCCAGCCGGTGTCAGCAAACTTGTCCCGGCTCGCTCAACAATTAGTGGAATACAGAGACCTCCGACTCGGGGAATCTGTCCTGAGGCCCCAAAGATCGTGGATTGTCGAGCTCACACAGCACGGATCGTCAGCTCACACAGCACGGATCGTCACCTCACACGGCACGGATCGTCCCTTCACACAGCACAGGATCGTCACCTCACACGGCACGGATCGTCAGCTCACACGGCACGGATCGTCACCTCACACGGCACGGATTCGTCAGCTCACACGGCACGGATCGTCAGCTCACACGGCACGGATCGCTCGGGTCGTCAGGTCACGCAACATGGATCGTCACAGCCGACTACTGAGTCCTGAGTTCGATAAGGGTCCGATGATGGTTGTGCATTGGTTATCGGTTTGGTTTCACTATTGGCGCGATTTCTGACTTCCTGGACAGCATCACGATGTACCGAACGAGGTGAAATGCGATGGAATGCCCCGGTCACTCAACAACGGTGAAGGATTCGACCATTCAGATCTGACACCAGACTAGTAACTGACTGAGAGTTGGGTCATGAGTCGAGTCGACTCATGAGCCAGACATTTTTGGATGAGTCATGAGTATAGTGCCCTGGTCATGAGTTAACCCGCGCGTTACTGGGGTATATTTCATAACCCTCGCACCGACGGGGGTCTGAGCCAACTTCGAACCGACGGGGGGGCGGATAACCGCCCCACCAGAGATCTCCAAAACTACGCAACGTAGCGAGAAGCAGAAAACGGTGTGAGGTAGGCCGTGAAGAGTACTAGTGAAAATACTTATATATTTTTTTTGATCAGGTCAATATTGAGGTCACCAGAGGTCAAAAAAGGTCAAATTTTCCCCCCTTATATTCTCTGAGTAAATTGGAGCACTGCTTCACTAATCCGGCTAGCTCAGGTACGCTATACCCATAGTTAGGGAGCACAACCTGAAAAAAAGCACTACATTGTCTTAGAAACAACTCTCGCCAATATGTCCTCAGATTTGAGATCAGTTCAATAGTTAAGGCTCCAGAGGTCAGCGAATGTCAAAATGCTTAATTTTACCGAAAAAAGTTTTTTGTTAATAACTTCTTAAGTTGTAAAAGTAGAGCAGTCATTTTGCCACCATCGTGTTTCTCCCATCACGGCGCATCGAACCATATATCGTTTGATCTAGCTAGGTCAAACTAAAAAAATGACCTGACCTGACATGAGGTCATGTCAAGGTCAAGTCAAATTTTATGTCTATCGATGGAGGTTGACAAGAGAAAACAGAATGGTCAAACCACAGTACTCTAATATTAAACGTCCCTAGAACTGAAGTTGATTGTACAAAACATATGAACCTAATTGGCACACTTGGATTTGACCTCTAACCGATCGGCACGGAGAAAAATACGACTTTGCATTCTCTATACTTTAGCCTCTCAGAATAGTTGTTCAGGAATGCAATAACTGACCACATTTAAAGCCAGGTTTTGTTCGATTGGATGTAGCCATTTCATTTTCTCCTAGACTTCTCATGGGAGGGTCTCAACAAATTGACAACTGACCTCAGGTCACCATTATAAAAAACCAGATACTACGAACTGTAGATATCGAAAGCGCCTTATTACACACTTGTGGTCTCAAACTGTTTGGGTTCACCACCTGTGGCTTCAGAGCAAGATGGTCAAACCTAAATACAACCGTCTGACAAAAAGTGACTTTGAGTCAGTCAAATTTCAATGTGACCATGAACAACGTGACCTTGAAAGTTAGAAGTCATTTTTTTTAGACAAGCAAGGCCAATCTGTGCCCCCAGGCGAATTGTCAATAGCCCAACAACAGCTATACAAAATTTAGGCAGAGTCGCTCAACTGCGCCCGCGTTTTTCGCGTCAAAAATGGTCGGGCCAAAACTGTGGGGGGCGGCTATTCCGCGGCCACCCTCGACCGGAACCCCCCAGCCACCAACCCCCCCCCGTCCCCCCCACGTACTGGTTCGGACCAGAGGGTCATAACGCAAGTTACTGGTGTGGGGGGGGGGGCTATTTATAGCTCCCCTCTGATCTCCTGGAACTACTGTATCGATCTTGAAAAATGCAAACGGCATTAGATAGCCCTGTTCACATTTGTCGAAGGGAAACATAATATTTGTGTAGACCTCAGGAGTCACCGATGTCGTCACAGGTCACAGTCAGAGACAAAATGTTTGACCGTGTCATCAAAGTCCGGTTGGATGGAATCGTCGCGCAAAAATGCGATATTAAACGCATAATAAAATCGATAAATCGGACATGATTCCGTGCATGTAACACTTCTAATTAACCATTCTAAGCTGTTTTTTTGATCCATGGGTCAGGTCAAGGTCATCCGAGGTCACGAGGTCAAACTGCAGATTACGGTGATTAGGAGTTGGAAGCACATGTATATGGGTTCGTTTTTCGACTAGAGCGCGATACAAATGACCTTAGAACATTGTTTTCCCCATACAAATAGAAGTAAAAGGCAAAAAACGGAAATGCAATTTGTATGCATGGTTATGCTGTGGAGGTGGCTCGAATTTTGGTCTTTGAAAGGATTGTATGTCAGTCATTTTTGAAGATATCGACTTTCAGACTTGCTACACAGTACTCATTACACTCTTGTTGGATTTTTTTTACAATTCAGATTTTTTCAAAATTTTGATTCTTGTTAAAACAAAACATTTGGAATTTATCAAAATTTTGAGATTTAGTATATTTCGAAAATCCGAGATTTCAAGTTTGATAGCCTGAGTTTATTATCTGTTCATTTGGTATATCATAAATTGAAGATTAAGCTTATAAACTGCACTTTTGACAGTGCTTCTCTGCAAAACCATATTTTTCAGCAAAAAACGCAGAACATGACTGTCACTCTGACGTCATTCCTGTTTGACCTATCAATATCAGAGCGTTTTCTTTTTACTTTCTGGCAGCATGTGTAAATATTGATATGCGGATAAGGTACCTGAAAGTTTAGTGACGATATCGCTGTTCGTTTAGGAGATATTGTAAAATAACGGGAGGGGGGGGGCTATAAATAGCCCCCAGTAACTCGCAGGTTAAAGGGAGTGTGCCTACTCACATTGGTCATGTGGAGTTGTTGACACTAGTCTGTAAGAACATATTTTTTCCTGAATTTAGCCATGTACTTCATTTCCCCAGATTCACTATAGTTGCTGAGATATTCCAAATTCGCCAAGATCATTCCTGGCAGACAACAAAATTATCAATATTCGCCAGAGAGCTTCCGCTACTAAATTCGCATTGCCCTTAAATTACAACGCTAGCATATATTGTTAGCGCTGGCCAATAGAAAACAACTCGTGAGCACTGATAGCAGCTGTCGAATGGAGCCTCGATAACTATAAACAAATACATACATTGAATGTATGGATTACATTGTTCGTATGGGTTTGTTTATTGTCTTTGGTGCGCCATTTTTTTAAAATAAATTTAGTCCGAATGTTTTGTATGGATGGCTTTCCGAGGTCAGGACCCGCGCTAAGCAGAGCGCTTGTTGCGCTGGTCCTGACCTCACCACCCGATCGCGCAATTCCTGTTGGCCGGCAGAATTTAGAGACGAAAGTTTTACGTACCCGTCATACCTGGACACGGTCCGCCCCGCTCGCTGACGTCACCTGGCCTTAAGTGCGACCGCTGCCACCGGCCGCAGGCCTCCAGTCAGGAGCAAAATAGCGGCCCGAAGCGACTCGAACCCAGGCTGCCATACTGGATAGGTCAGAAGACCAGCGCTCTCCCACTGAGCTACGGGGCGGACTAAATTTAGGTTGCCATTGTAAGTAACATCTTCGTTCTCTGTTCTATAGTTTGGCGATCGTTTATGAGTGTTTGAAACAAACAAATGCAAAACAGAATATAGGTAAAAATTCAACTAAAGGGGCTCCAGACGTGAATTTTATCGTATCCAATGACCAAACTAATAGCTTCTTACCGTAATACAAATATATTTGACTTTTCAAAAGAGTACCTAGGCACACTCCCATTAAGTCGATTGACTTATACAACATGGCACTTGAGTCCGGAGTCGAGTCAGTTCTTCGGCTGTGAGTCAGATTTGAGTTGACTAAAACCATTTCGACTCTGTTACAACAGGGACATATCCAAGGGAGAAGGGGCCAGATCCCCCGGCAGAGAACTAGTTTACACTAGATAAAATGCGATTCTGCTGCCACCCGAACCCCCGGTCAACATCAAAATTGAACTCGGGGTGATGAGTCAAATTGAGTCAAATCAAAAATATTATTGAGTCGATTGGAATTAATTTTATGAACAGCATTTGAGTCAAGAGTCGAGTCAGTTGAGTTGAGTCAAACTTCGGTCGTATAAAAAAATATTTGATTCGTTTCAAATCTGTCTGACACAATGCCACTCTAGAGCGTCGCCATGATCTGACAATTACTAGGGGCACATCCAGGGGCACGTGTACATGGGACCATATTAGGGGAGGCCAACAATTACAAGAGACAATGTCCTTAGTGTCCTCAGTGGTGGCGACGCCCATGATGCCACTGAACTGAAAAAAGAGCATCGACCGTTTATGTCGATTTTAGTGATGTTTGTCAGTGGTTGGTTGCTTGCAAACGCAGTCGAGATTATGGAACGTTTACAGTTGAACAATTCAGAGGGTGTTAAGGCTTGCAATGAATTGAACGTTCGAATTGAATAAATTTAACTCGTCAGTAAATACATTTCCTGACCGCCTACATCGGTAGGTATATGGTTGCGTTGTGCACATGCAGTGGTGGGCATTATTAACAAAATGTAGTTCCGCTATGCTCATTACTCAGTTACTCATAAAAGTAGTTCCGTTACTCGTTACTCCGTTACTTTGCAACAAATGTAACGGAAGTTATACTTTAGTCCGTTACTCCGCTGCTTAACTGTAACCCTCGCCAGGTGCAGGGGTGGATGCAACCCCATCCCTCGTTTTTTTTCCTTCTCAGAAATAACTCGCGACATTCTAAAACCGATTGCGATGAAACGTTTAGTACCTACCCTGCTTAATAACAATTTGCCACGTCACACAGCACGGAAAGTTAGCTGACACGGCACGGATCGGTAGCTGACACGGCACGGATAGTTAGCTGACACGGCACGGATCGTTAGCTGACACGACACGGATCGTTAGCTGACACGGCACGGATAGTTAGCTGACACGGCACGGATCGTTAGCTGACACGACACGGATCGTAAGCTGACACGACACGGAATCTTTAGCTGACACGGCACGCCGATAGTTAGCTGACACGGCACGATCGTTAGCTGACACGAACACGGATCGTCAGCTGACACGACACGGATCGTTAGCTGACACGGCACGGATATTTAGCGACACGGCACGTGATCGTTAGCTGACACGACACGGGATCGTCAGCTGACACGACACGCGATCGTTAGCTTACACGCACGGATCGTTAGCTGCACGACACGGATCGTTAGCTGGACACGGACGGATTAGTAGCTCGACACGGCACTGTGATCGTAGCTGACACGGCACGGCATCGTTAGCTGACACGGACGGATAGTTAGCTCGACACGGCACGGATCGTTAGCTGACACGGCACGGGATAATTAGCTGACACGGCCACGATCGTTAGCTGACACGGCACGGCATCGTTAGCTGACACGACACGGATCGTTAGTGGACACGGCACGGATAGTTAGCTGACAGCACGGCAATCGTTAGCTGACACACACGGATCAGGTAGCTACACGGCACGGATCGGTAGCTGACACCGGCACGGATAGTTAAGCTGACACGGCCCACCGGGGATCGTTAGCTGACACGGCCACGGATAGTTAGCCTCACACGGCACGGATAGTTAGCTGACACGGCACGGATCGTTAGCTGACACGGCACGGATCGTTAGCTGACACGGCACGGATAGTTAGCTGACATGACACGGATCGGTAGCTGACACGGCACGGATCGTTAGCTGACACGGCACGGATAATTAGCTGATACGGCACGGATAGTTAGCTGACACGGCACGGATAATTAGCTGATACGGCACGGATAGTTAGCTGACACGGCACGGATCGTTAGCTGACACGGCACGGATCGTTAGCTGACACGGCACGGATTCGGGTAGCATGGACACGGCACGGATCGTTAGCTGACACGGCACGGATCGTTAGCTGACACGGCACGGATCGTTAGCTGACACGGCACGGATCGGTAGCTGACACGGCACGGATCGGTAGCTGACACGGCACGGATCGGTAGCTGACACGGCACGGATCGTACACTGTTTCTCAAGGTCGTGTCAGACGTAACCATGGCGTCTCGTTTTATTCATGCTTGTAACTTGTGCACTTTCCGTGTATTTGTTGTTCAGGACATATATGAACAGGTGACAAATGAGGCATTTATGGTTTCAACTGAGATCATGACCTCGGTTGACCATTTCAGAGGTCACCCGAAGTCACTGACCTCCGATGACCTGAGATAACCTTTTGGCATTTGGTAGTTAAAATGTATTTTGTGACGCTGATTTTTTTGCATCCATTTTACCTAACGGAGGGCCATGTTCTTACACGGGTCAACCGAGGATACTGACCTCGAATGACCTAACATGAGATTCGCTATAGGTAAGAGATCGCGATCGGTAATATATGCTACTTCTATTTTTATCAGCTATTGGTACCCGCCCTTTCCATACCAACCCATTATCTCAACACAAAGCGAAGGGAGCAACGGAGCAACGGATTTATTCTAAAGTCACGGAAGTTACTTGGTCCGTTACCTGTTTTGAAAAGTAGCGAGATCGTTACTCCGTTATTTAAAAAGTAGTTCCGTTAGTATTGGAGTAACGGAGTAGCGGAAATTGCCCACCACTGGTTATGCATCTCATCCACCCTAAGTTGAAATGAGCGAACAGATGATGGAAACCACGAAAACCAAGGCCATTGAGCTCATCACCCAATGCAAGGACTCGTAGCGAGACGGCTGTAATCAGTGATTACTAAAGCAACAGGTTTCGGGGGCAGCACCAAGGCACACGTTCCGCTGCAGCCACATCCAGTTTCTGCTCGTGGCTTCCTCATCTGCCGCGCCTGCAGGCTGTACCATCTGGTCCGCCTGCAGGCAGAACCTTCGTCGCTGGCTCGTCAAGGGCAGCCAGCAAGATCAGCATCGCAATGCGCTGCGCTCAGAGCCGGCAGACCCGTCTAGACCGCCTGACGTCTCCCTGCATTTCCGGCTGCCAGTCATGCCTGCCACCGCCACCCCCACTCCCTCCACCCTCGCCACCCCCGCCCCGCACCCGCTGCCACCGCCGCCGCCACCGCCCATCCGCCGCCACCGCCGCTCCCGCCCCGCTCCCGCCGCCGCCGCCTCCGCCCTCGCTGCCGCCACCGCTGTCCGCTCACGCACAGCCGCCGGGATTTCACAACTTGTCGACGGAGAGAGGTCCGCCCGGTACCGGTCTGACATGCCAGACTCGAGACTGACAGATCGCGGCGCGCCTGGGTGGAACAGTGGTTCGGCCAGAGACCGCGGGCAGGCCGGGCTGACCACTCAGACCAGGTAGGCTGTCAGATCACAGCACCTGGGAGGAACAGTGGTCCGCCCAGAGACCGTGGGCAGGCCGGGCTGACCACTCAGACCAGGTATAGCTGTCAGATCACAGCACCTGGGAGGAACATGGTCCGCCCCAGAGACCGCAGGCCGGCCGGGACTGACCACTTCAGACCAGGTATAGCTGTCAGATTCACAGCACCTGGAGGAACAGTGTCCGCCCAGAGACGCAGGGCGGCTGGGACTGACCACTCAAGACCAGTATACTGTTCAGATCACAGCACCTGGAGGAACAGTGGCCGCCCAGAACCGCAGGCCGGCCGGAGCTGACCCACTTCAGACCAGGTATAGCTGTCAGATCACAAGCACCTGGGAGAAACAGGGGTCCGCCCAGAGACCGCAGGCCGCCGGCTGGACCACTCAGACCAGTAAGCTGTCAGATCACAGCACCTAGGAGGAACATGTCCCCCAGAGGACCGCAGGCCGGCCGGTCTGACCCACTCAGGGGGAAACCCGCCCAAGGGGGTAAAGGGGGGGCGGTTTTTTCCAAAGGGGATTCCAAAAAACCCCAGCACCTGGGAGGAACAGGGTCCCCCAGAGACCGCAGGCCGCCGGGCTGAACCACTCAGACCAGGTAGGCTGTCAGATCACAAGCGCGGAGGAACAGTGTCCCCCGAGACCGCAGCCGGCCGGGCTGACCACTCAGACCAGGTATAGCTGTCAGATCACAGCGCCTGGGAGGAACAGTGGCAGGAGTTCAGGTTGACACACACGGACGAACGAGCAAGTGCAGTGTGTACCAACTGGGATGCAGGAACACATCACAAGTGGTAGTTGTAATTTTATATATCATCACGCGGATATAACTAATAGATGAGAAGCAATTCAGCATGGCTCCTTCAGCATTCTATAACGTGCACAAAATGGGATAATGTTTAGTCGTGCCCACGTCAGACATGTGCTGGTGCATCGGGTTTGCAGCTGGACCAGGCACGTAGCGAGGATTTTGCTCAGGGGGGGAGGGGCACGTCGGAAAAAATCACATTTTGCTCCTCAGCCATATGCTGCTGACACCGGGGAGGGGGTAGGGTCGGGTTTTCAGAGAATCTCATTCTATCTAGTGTGAATTTATTTCTCTCATGGGGAGGCATGGCCCCCGTGCCCCCCTTGGCTACGTCCCTGAGCTGGACTTCCAGCGGTCTCCACATTGCTGGAATGCGCCACGCCTTTTCCTGGAGTCAGCAGCCGACTTCACGGAGGAGCATTACTGAATTAACCAGCGCTGGCAGGCGTCAGGTACGTCTGCCCGGTCGAGTTAGATGGCTGGGCTGGACGGCTGGGTTGGACGGGGTTGGGTTGGACGGGGTTGGGTTGGACGAGGCTGGGTTGGACGGGGCTGGGTTAGGACGG
>VOPJ01001398.1:0-29669 GCA_014673585.1 Semibalanus balanoides
GGAGAGAAGGCACTGAGCACAATTAGTCGGGCTGGCCGCCGACCGTGACCACGTGGTGCAACACTGCAGGGAGAGAAGGCACTGAGTACAATTAGACGGGCTGGCCGCCGACCGTGGCCGCGTGGTGCAACACTGGGGTTAGTCAGCGGAACCGCCGGGCCGGGCTGGTGACGGACTAACCCAGTCCAGCGCAGCGGAACCGGAAACATAGCCAGGGGCGTCGAAAGCGGGGGGACGCGTCCCCCCAGCCACGGCAAACAAGGCCGCGTCCCCCGTACAATTTTTTGGATTGTTAACATTACTTACGCCTATGGCGTTGCAGGGGAAGAAAAATTTAAAAATGCCTTAGCCCCCCCCCCACTCTCAGTTCATGCGATGCCTCTGAACATAGCCGTCTACAGGTCCGAGCGACAGACGGCAGTAAGGCAGCACGACCTAAATACGACCGGTGATAATTCGTCAATCGGCAAGTTCGATTCATAGAGAAGCACGCTAAATATATGTACGAGACCAGCAATACTATGCACTGTGTACTGTGTCAGGTAGGCGTGTTAAGAGGGATGCTGTCTCATCGGAGTGAATAACAGTTCCTAATGAGGGTGTCATCAAAATGCTTCATTCAGTTGTCGTGCTCAAAGCAGGAATCTTCATTCTCCCGACAGGTCAGCTGTTCATCTCTGTCTGGTTGCATGTGTATCCACGCCGTGACTGGTTCTGGGTTCTCGTCGCATAGACACATATTGGCAGCAGTGGAAGGACGACCACCCGTCCAGCCCAGCCCAGTCAGTCCAGCCCAGCCAGCCCAGCCAAGCCCAGCCAGCCCAGCCAGCCCAGACCAGCCAGCCAGCCAGCCAGCCCAGCCAGCCCAGCCAGCCCAGGCAGCCCAGCCAGCCCAGCCAGTCTAGGCCCAGCCGTCTAGCCAGCAGTCCTATGCCCAGCCAGTCCTAAGCCAGCCAGTCTAGCCCAGCCAGTCTAGCCGCAGCCAGTCTAGCCAGCCAGTCTAAGCCCAGCCAGTCCTAGCCCAGCCAGTCTAGCCCAGCCAGTCTAGCCGCACCAGTCTAGCCCAGCCAGCCCTAGCCAGCCAGCCTAGCCAGCCAGCCTAGCCCTAGCCAGCTAGCCCAGCCAGCCTAGCCCAGCCGCCTAGCCCAGCCAGCCTAGCCGCCAGCCTAGCCCACCGCTAGCAGCCAGCCCTGCCCAGCCAGCCACTAGCCCAGCCAGCTAGCCCAGCCAGCCTAAGCCCAGCCAGCCTATGGCCCAGCCAGCCTAGCCCAGCCCCTAGCCCAGCTCAGCCAGCCGCAGCTCAGCCAGCCCAGCCAGCCAGGCCCAGCCAGCCAGCCCAGCCCAGCCAGCTAGAACCAGCCAGCCAAAAAAAAAAAAAAAAAAAAAAAAAAAAAAAAAAATAAAAAAAAAAAAAAAGTGCCCAGCCCAGCCTAGCCCAAGCCAGCCTAGCCCAGACCAGCCTAGCCGCAGCAGCCTAGCCCAGCCAGCCTAGCCCAGCCAGCCGCAGCAGCCAGCAGCCCAGCCAGCCAGCCAGCCCAGCCCAGCCAGCCAGTTCCAGCCCCAGCCCCAGCTCAGCCCCAGCTCAGCCCAGCTCAGTCCCAGCTCAGGCCACAGCTCAGCCCAGCTCAGCCCAGCCAAAGCCAGCTGCAGCCCAGCTCAGCCCAGCTCAGCCCAGCTCAGCCCGCAGCTTCGCCCAGCTTCGCAGCCCAAAGCTCAGCCCAGCTCTAGCCCAGCTCAGCCGCAGCTCAGCCAGCTCAGCCAGCTCAGCCGCAGCTCAGCCCAGCTCAGCCCAGCTAGCCCAGCTCAGCCAGCTCAGCCCAGCCCAGCCCAGCCAGCCCAGCCAGCCCAGCCCAAGTCCAGTCCAGCCGCAGTCGCAGGCCTAAGGCGCAGAGCCAGCCCAGCCGCAGCCCAGTGCCAGCCAGCCCCAGCCAGGCCCAGCCTAGGCCCCAGCCCAGCCCAGCCCAGCCCAGCCCAGCCCAGCCCAGCCAGCCGGATGTCTCGGTACCGACTCGTCACGATGCGTCACGGCCGGGACCGCCCGCGGCCACGTCACAGGGTCACACGCCGCACATTCTGCAGCTGCAGCCGGGCGTGACGCGTGACGCTGTGCGGACCGGGACCCGCTGCTACATCCGGCGGTCCCTCCAGACACCGCACCGGTACAAATAAACCGACTCCGCCGCGCGGCCTCAGAGGTTCTCCGAGATGTACTACTGAGAGAGCTGTCGGATCCCGCTACCGCACTGTCGCTAGTGTTAACAAGTGACGATGGACAGCGACAGGTGACTGAAATAGGAGCCGTGCGACAGGCTGTATAAGTGCCGCAAATGAAAGGTGCTGCCGTTCGTCAGGTCAGGTGTGGCGGAGCGTGACGAGTATAGCAAATTGCATGGGTCACGGTAGGTACTGGCCGGTTGAAACTGGATGTGAATGTCTGGAGCTCATGCACAAGTAGAGTACTCGGAGGGAGCTAAGTATCAGCCATTTTGGCCTCATTTAAATGCCCTTATGCGAATGGATAATTCATTTGGGGCAATGATTTTCACATTTCGGGTCAGTTCTGTGAAAATCGCCCTAGCTGCCGAGTTCATTTGATGAAATTCGGCACGTAATGTGTCAAAAACTAAGTGACCCGAGGCAAAACGAACTTTGGTCATGGCTAGGCAACAGTGTTTATTCGACACTCGCACTAGCACTGCCCCAGCTTGAAGCAAAATCTTGGTAAGGGCGTAACAGACAGCCATGTCATCGGTACCTTGAATTGAACTGAAGCTCATCTCCGGTTCGTTCTTAGCCGAGTGTTCCACTCTGAGCCGAGAGCACGGCCTCAGGGGAGAGTGTGGGAGTGTCCCGACGGATGACGACACGACAGACCTCACCGTCGTCCGGCACCACCATTGTCGGGGGCACGGCACCGCGGCGCTGAAGCGGAAAACTACACCGGACGTGGCCATGTCCGGAGCGACGGAACGACAGGCAGACAGACGGAGAGCCGGCCTCTCACGTGTGGCCACCACGCCGGACCGTGACTGGTCACTGGTCACTGGTCAGTGGTCACAGGGCCGGGTCACACACACTGGTCACAGGGCCGGGTCACACACACTGGTCAACCGACCGTGACACACCACACTGGTCACTGGTCAGCAGGGCTCGGGTCACACACACTGGTCAGCGACCGTGACAACACCACAAACTGGTCAGCTGGTCACAGGGCCGGGTACACACACTGGTCACGGAACCGGTGATCACATCACACTGTGTCACTGGACGTGGTCACAGGGCCGGGTCACACACACTGGGTCACCTGAAAAAAAAAAAAAAAAAAAAAAAAAAAAAAAAAAAAAAAAAAAAGAAAAAAAAAAAAAAAAAAAAAAAAAAAAAAAAAATAAAAACCGTGACAACACACACGGTCACTGGTCACCAGGGCCGGGGTCACACACACTGGTAGCGACTGTGACACCACACTGGTCACTGGTCAGTGGGTCACAGGAACCGGGTCACACACACTGGTCACAGGGCCGGGTCACACACACTGGTCACCGGACCGGGTCATCACACACTGGTCAACTGGTCGTGGTCCAGGGCCGGGTACACACACTGGTCACAGGCCGGGTCACACACACTGGTCACCGGACGGCGTGACACACACACTGGTCACTGGTCAGTGGTCAACAGGGCCGGGTCACACACACTGGTCACCGGACGGTGACACAACACACTGGTCACTTGGTCAAGTGGTCCCCCCCCACAGGGGGCCCCCCCGGGGGGGGTCCCACCCAAACATCCACTGGTCACAGGGCCGGGTTACACACACTGGTCACAGGGCCGGGTCACACACACTGGTACTGGTCACCAGGGCGGGGTCACTAAAGTGCGACCCGTGCCGACCACAGAGGGGGTGACGACGTGTACTGACCAGAGAGGAGCCACGGACGCGTGCCGACCAGGAGGGCCAGCTGTGAGGTGGGCCAGCCACCATGACATCTGACTGAGACCATCAGCAATCAGCATGGTCTGACACAATGTCTGTGCAGTCTGGTGACAGGCAACTCCCTGCTGTCCTTTCGCTTGGCCTCGGGACAATAGACAATAGACATGTACGTGGCAGTGAGTGCTCCAATAATCGGTCCTCGCATCCGGCCCAGACTAACAGCCCAATCCAAGTGTGTAGTAGAAGTAAGGGAGGATGCAAGTGCATCCAGACCGCATTCGCTAAGTGGCAACATTCCTGACAAACTGGTAACATTCCTGACCTGATAGAGTGGTTTACCACCTGCTATAACGTCTGCAGGCTTTCGATAGGAGTATGACGACGGATGCGCTCAGCGCTACCAATATCGTTTAACCTCCGGGAAAGAGCTCGACAGCCTAAACATCTGGTCACCATGACAACGACCACAGTACTGCTCACTGACCAGTGACCAGTCCGAGAAATGGAGTAGCATTATAGTCAGCGCTTTGTTTAAATGATGAGTTAACTCATCATTGCTCAGACTGTCGCATTGCGCCACGCTGCAGTGCGGCTCAATAGACCAGTCCACTTGGTCTACCGACCTAACAGCCAGAGGTCCTGGAGGACGCTTCACTATATCCAAAATACATGACAGCGATTGCATGGCCCAAACCAAACCATAAACCAACAGGAATGGCCGAGTCCTAGACGAAGTTCATACATCACTGCCCGGAGTAGCATCCATTAGGCCATTTAGGGATACACATATAAGACAGCGTTTCTGTCGCACCACCAGCACGTTTTTTAGAAGCGACTTCACTGCGTGGACGATCATCGGACAGTTCCTTTCTTTTTAGAGCACGGAGCATGCCTGCTGGTGTCCGGCTGCAGTTCTATGAAATGGCTGGCCACCAGGTGTCCCCAGGATCCCGCGCCCCGCGCGGACACCGAACGTTACCAACTAAACAAGTAAACAAAGACAACTGCTAAATACCGCTTATTACCAGACAACCCATAGGCCATAACAATAATTATTAATTGATGAGTACTGCTTGGCAAGATCAATAATTTAATTACCGCACAGTAAATGTAGGTCATTGAAGTGGAAGTGGAAGTGGAAAGGTCATTGAAGATTGAAGTGGATAAGTACAAAATTGTCGATGATGCGAAAACAATTAAACAAGAAATAATAACAACAAAGTGACAGATTAGGAAATGCACATTTTATAACAAGGCTGCAGCATATGAACACCATACCAGTACTAATTAATTTTAATGAGCAGTAGCTCCAGTCACTGTCAGAAAAGTGAAGAGTCATTTTATTTAGAACGGCACAACTAAAACAGTGCCTCATAGCAAGCGGACCACCACAGCTAACTGCTGTGATATCGCATCGGTAACCACAGCTAACTGAGTTGTGGTAACCTATCAGTAACCATGCAGCTAACTGATATGATAACCTATCGGTAACCACAGCACTTAACAGTTCACAAGTGGGACCGCTGATGCGCAAATGCAGCGGACAACAGCTATGACCATTTTAACGAACAACCAGAATGATAGGAAACTCAAATAAAGCGATTCGTTGTAATTATAAATGTTATGAAGCTGAGGGAAACACGCGTGTGATACATCACTCGACCTTTCGCGTCTCCATTGTGACACATTTAAGAAACATGTGCCGTGTTTATTACTATAGTATATACAGTATATGTCTGAGGAGGATAAAGAACTACTTCATGTATACAATGTATGCTATCTGTTTTGTCAGTAAATATAACTGGGATTGGCGGTGGACGGGTGGTTTGGTCCAGCAGATTGTCCAATGTTTACGCTGGATACCCAATTAAAATAGCGGGCACTTTGCAAGTTAAGTCCGCTGAATGATCAGTGCCGATTGGATTCAGATTGGTCGGACCTGAGGTCGCAAGCTGGATTAACCCTCGCCGTGCCCGGGGCCGGGGGATGGGGGCGTTTGGACGCCCCCTAAGAGTTGTCGAGCATAGCGGCAAAACGGCGTTGCGCAGCGCCGTAGGTATTGTCACAAATGTTGTATCAATTTCCCACATCGTGAGAAATTATTGACCTTCAGTCAAGTCAGGTCACTAGGCCAGGTCACGTGACACCAACTCCAAAGAGTTTGCGGTCGTACCACAGCCACAGTTTTTGACCGATCAGTTTCAAAATTATGAAACTTCATAAGGCAATAGAAACCTACAATTGGTTACCCTCAGAATTTGGATATCGGTGACCTAAGATCAGGTCAATTTCTTGACCTCCCCATTATAAGCCTATGGGGAAATATTCAAAACCTTCCTTTCTAAGGATATGCATAATATTAGTCCAATTCCTGCTGGATCACGTATATCATAAACTATTATTGATGAGCCAGGCGACATTTTTGTCCAGTGAGCCATACAGGGTCAGCTGAGGTCATCCAGGGTCACTAAAACTTTGGTGTCATGAACTCGACATAAGAAAGATGGATAAGTGACAACGGCACAAATGTGTTTGTCTCGTCGAGACACATCTCCCGATATGCAGCATTACCTACTTGGGTCACCACTTGACCTTGACCTTAGGTCAAATTTCTCAGTTGACATTAAAATAATTGTTTTATCTTTATTGGGTAAAAAGTTATTTGCGAAACGCGAAACAGATAAAACTGCGAAACAGATAAAACTTGAAGACATTTCGGCCATTGCATTTTCAAGAGCCTTTGATTGTTTTTGTTTTTTCGTTTGTTTGTAGCTAGCATAATTCCCGAAATATTTCGGGGTTTCTGGAGCGAAATCCTAAAACTGGCAAATCTGACCTCTGTTGAGTGGTGAGTGGTGACCTCAATATTGACCCGAGTCATCAAATGACTTCAATAGTTTCAAGATACTTTTCGACGCTTTTTCGAACGGTATTTGTATTTTTGTCTACGTCCCATATGCGCTGAGTTCGGGGGGGGGGCGTCGAAACGCCCTCCCTCCCTCGGCACGGCGAAAGTGGCGCTGAGCACCGGCACGGCGCGGGTTAATAATCGGGTCATAACAGTTCCTATATCAGTAGTTTAACTCCTTGATCATGCCATGGCTGAAAACTTCAAACAATGGCTTAAACTTTCCAAAAATGGGATATGATTGGGTATCGAGGATAAGTTTGGGTCAAATATATTTGGTAAGCGATTTTTCCCAGACCCTTATTCACAACAGGACGGGTTATAAGAGCTTGCATTCGAAATATGGGACAGAAATTAAAATCAATTCAGTGTTTATCGGGAACGTAAGGTTAGCAGGCAACACACCATAACAGCATGCTAAGCGAATTATTTTGGACCCAACACCGTTTTAACAGTAACATTTACATCAGACAGTTCTGTGCTGCTTATGTTTAGCCTCGCCCAGTTTGTACTTACGCTCTGTGAGTTCCAGTACAGCGCGCGGGACACTGGGCTATCGGGCGAGTACTGTTGGTCCAGCACCCGGCTGTAGTACCCGGCCATCGTGACCGTCCGCGGTAGCGGTACCGGTACCGAACGGTACACAACACACGTCCCAGCCGTCTAAACAGGCACTGTCACCGCACTCTGCCCTCCATCGCCTGATGGACGACCTCAGACCGGATACCGACTCCACAGCGGGCACTGCGCACACCGACTGACCCGGCAAAACTCCGCCGATCAACACCGGAACCACAGTTCACCAGAGCACTGTCCACGCCTCCGTCTCCGCCTCCGTCTCCGTCCACGTCTCCGCCTCCGTCTGCGTCTCAATATCCGCCTCAGCAACCGCTATCTGCACTCTTCACTGAAGCACCGGGCCATGCGGCGCGCCGGACGCTATCAGCTGAGCGCCGGGACCCGCACGTGCCGCGGGGTCAGGAGCTCAAACCAGCGCCAGCTGATCGCTGACCCTCGCTCGCCGCTCTGCCCCCTGGCTGGGGCACACGGAGACGGATTGCCGCTGATGTTGACGTGTCTCCGAGTACACCGCGCCACAACCGCTGCGTCGCGGCAGTCAGTTCGGACGCTCGTCTGAGGTCGGGACGCGGAGTGAAGGTCGGATTAATATGTGCTCGACCTGGGGAGCTCACATGCGGACCGATCAGCTGTTGTCGCCACGATCCGCGACTCGCCGAGACGGTGCCGACACGCCGCACTGCACGGACACGATCTCTGACCCGCACTGAGTGGAACTGGGGCAGTGACTAACGCCGCGTCAAGTGCGCCGCCGAGACATCTGGCCAAGATCAGGGGCGGACACAGACACAAAGATACCGCAAGAAAGGAATACGGTCATTTTTAGCAAACGTAAAACTACAGTCCGATGCGTCGACTTAATCAGTTTGATTGTTCATTCAAGTGATACAAATGAAAAGCAATAGATGTTGTCGAACGACGAAATGGAAACGGTGCATATTTTGCATACTTTGACCAATAGGCATACTTTATACTTAGCACGCACGCAGGTGCACCCATGTTTTGGGAAGAGCCAGTTGAGATGAACTCGGCACTCGGCACATCAGCTATTTCAATGCTGAGTCTGGCAAAAGTCCAGCGCTGGAACCACGTAAACTCCTGCGGCCGCTAAGCCCCATCATCTTATACGAGCTCCTGCGCCGCCCGTGAGCGTCCCACCGGAAGAGGACGGCACTCGGTGCCGACGGTACTATCTGTGACGTCCTTAGTTCCTGTGATGCTCCCTGTGACGGTACGGACGTTGACTCAGTGTGTGACCCCTGTCCGGGCCCCGGGGGGCAGACAGTCGGCCGGGCGGGGGGCGGGGCCATCAACGCCGCCAGGATGATGGATCAGGATATGACTGCGCCCGATACATTCGGCCTTGTAACCCGGGTGGTATGAGCTGCAGCTGGAGTTTAGCCAGGTGACACCTCGCGGAATGCGGCTAAACAATAACACGCAAAGGAGATGAAATAGTGACATAAAATGTTGAAAATTCCGGGTGCGTTGGTTACTGATAGTGATACGGAGTGACTTGAGTCAAAAGTCAAAACTCAGCTTTGCGAAGTGTTGTTGTAAACTTCAATTAGTATCTAGATTGTGTCTCCTTGTCTGTCGAAGCCTCTCTTCAGGTTCGAGTGGACTTGAAACACCAAACGGTACAATAGCTGCAAAAATGAAATGTAAGCGTGCCTGCTGTAGTTAAGACGGCTGTAATCATTATATACATCGATGGCTCCGTTTTAACACGGAAGCGTGACAAATTTGATGGTGCACGCTACAGAAAATGGATCTTAATAACAGAGCGGGCCACATTCTTGCAGACTTTTGCCACTTAGGAGTGATAACCGTACTTTAAAAGTAATCAAAAGAGGCATTCGAGCCATTTTGATGCGAGTACCGGCGCTTGGCACTCGTATCGCGCCATCATTACGCCGTTTCAAGGACTCCCGCCTTTTAAATGACTTATCTGTCGTAACTTAAGCGCCGGACCATGCATATGTAAAGCCAATCATGGAATGGACAAAGTCATAAGCGTGTCGGCAATAAATACGGGACTCTGAACTTTGTCTCTCTTCTATATACAGAATGGTCGTGTAGAGTGTAGTGCAGGACGTTTGCTTAACCTCTCAACATGGCCTGATACGTACTATAAATGGACCGCTCCAAATCTGCCACTCGGCTCCTCAGTCCTCAGGCTTCAGCTCTTAATGCACTGATAAACAGACAATCTTGCCAGATTTACGGCCTAGTGGTACATTGTTTAGCTCACACACGAATTCTAGACTGACAGACTGGCGGCCCGTCTATTGCGTTCGTCCAGATCCAGTCCAGTCTTTGTCACCCTACAGTCATCCAGTCTGCCAGCCAGTCCAGTCTGCCAGTCAGTCCAGTCTGCCAGCCAGTCCAGTCTACCAGCCAATCCAGTCTGCCAGCCAGTCAGTCCAGTCTGCTAGTGGTCTGACCCAGGGCGGCCAGTTTAAAATTATAGGTATAGAAGTGACGGAATACTACCAACTAATTTTCATACTGGAATAGAACCAGTCCTATGACACCACAAAATCGGCTGTAAGTCAGCATTGCCGGCAGATCTGGAGCGGCCACGGCACTACTGGCCGGACACTCGTGACCCCTGACCTCTGCGCGGTAGTGATGACCCTGACCTCTGTGCGGTAGTGATGACCCTGACCTCTGCGCGGTAGTGATGACCCCTGACCTCTGCGCGGTAGTGATGACCCCCTGACCCTGAGGTCGGTATCGGTGACCCCCTGACATCCTGTCTGAGCAATCTGAATTGGGGCCGACTGAGCACTAGTCTTCTCGCTTGCGGCGTCGACACTCAATCGCGTCTGACACTCCTCTACCTAAATCCATTTTAATCAGTCTGGCCACACCGGGTCGCGACTTGGACCGCTGTGACTTGCTCAGCCGCTGACCCACTGACCGCTGACCACTACGCACTTGACCAGTGACCAGTGGATCCAGTGACCACTGACCATCTGACCACTGATCCGCTTGACCGGTGTCTGACCGCGACCGCTGTACCGCTGACCGGCTGACCGCGACTGCTTCATCCGTGCTGGACCGTGACTTCTGACTGCTGACCGTCTGGAACTGCTTGAATGTTGACTTGGCTGACTGTTCTCTCGCTGACTGCTGTGACTGCTTGATTCTGACCCTCGCTGACCACTGACCGGCTACTCACTTACCTCACTGACCATGACCACTGACCACTGACCACTGACGCTGACCGTCTGTACCGTCTGACCGTCTGACCGCTGCCGCTTGACCGTTGACTGCTGACCGTCTGATTGCTGGTACTGCTGGACTTGCTCAAATTCGTCTGACTGCTGTACTGTCTGACTGCTGTACTGCTGACTTGCTGGACGCTGACCACTGACCACTGACCACTGGATCACTGACCACTGACCCTGGCCGGGTGGTTACTATTGACTCCTCGTTCTGGAATATCTGGTTTTTCGTCGCACACGGCGCAAATAAGACCTAAACCGAGGACCATCGCAGTACTCTGCCAGCCTAGGTGGGCGGTGACTGTGGAGGGGGGGGAGAGGGTTTTGAGGACTACGAGTCATGCCGCCTGCAGGTTACCTCTGTTGACCGGACTGCCTTTGGGTGTGTACGGTTTATGAGACCAAGGCTGTGTTTTTGAACCTCATCATTTCAGGCGTGGAATCCCTTGTAACCCTGAAATCCCCGGCTGGGCATTTACTCTTCTTCCTGCAGTTCGCATTTACTCGTACATTGGTACTCCTGTTCACTCTTTGCTACGGAAAACTGTAGAGAAAACTCTTTTTTCCAACCGATATTTTTCCCCTGGAATCACGCGGTGATATTAACGGTGTCAGAACACAGCTAAGACAGAGGAACCAGAGCGGTGTTGCCGTTGTAGGTGGATCGTGAACTCACCTTTCTCTCCTCCTCCCGAACCGTCTTGAGGTGGTTTTCGATCGCGTCCCAGTCGATCTTCGGAAGCGACGTCTCCAGATTGTAGACGTCATATCCATCTGTCGCAATGGAAAATGGTGGTTACATAGGATTTGATTATAATCTGATAATGCATTGATTACCAAAAAGATAAACGTTCTAATTGCTCGCTGACTCATTAGGAATTAAATACTTCTTCATAGGATCTGAGAGAGCATATAAGAATCATAAAACTGTAATATAATACATCTCTTTGTGCACTCTGTCATTTGACCATTCTAGCTCGTTTAACTGTTTTGAATGGCATTTCAACCTCATCTTTCATTTCTCCATAAACAGATCGGCTTGGCGCCCGAATTTAACAGATGAGTGGCCATAAACTATTTGAAACACTTAGTATCTATGATTTACTCATTCTACAAAACTGTTTTGATAATTCAACTATTGGTTTCGAGTATTTGGTCGAACATTTTCGCCACATCGTTTACTACTATATAGCTTTGTGCGTGTTGACTGGAAACAGTATGGGCGATCTAAAAATAACTGCTTCGTCGTTCTGTGTCATAACTTCATTTCACTGCGATTTCATTTCACCTCAATGGCCGATCTTGTTTTGTTGAGATTGATTGATAAGTGTTGCCCAATGATGAGTTTAATGGGTTATACCGGACTAAAGTTATGGCGGAATATTGTGACTGTTTATGGTGAATACGGCAAGAAAAATTCTCCTCTTTATGCAGAATGTTTAAAATAGTTTTTTTGCTCATTGGTCAAAATGCGGTTGTGCAAAAAGTTTAACTAGTTACTATGAACTCGATTGCCTCTGTTGAGTTTCCTTACTCATTTAAAGACAATAACTGTGTTTCCCCTGTTAAACGGTCGCTCACAACTCTTCTGTCAAACGGCGTTCAATTTTGCTAACCAAGACGACAAATAACATCGTGGCTTTCTTTTGACATTAATCAAGAATACCAAATATAGCGCTGCGACGCAAATACAATAGGTCTTATTAATAAGACATTACATTTCGTACCTCTTATATGTATTAAACTATGTTTATGAACCGTAGTCCCAACTCGTTTATGCATTTCCGTAAATAACGTCATTTGGGGCCTACTGTGGATTTCAGACCGTTGAGACCCGTTTTTTGTCGAAATAATTTGTTAAAAGTATGGCCGAACCCAATTCCATATTTTCGCGTCTTTTTTTTATTTCAGCCCAGGCGCCAAGTTTCCGTCCGTATTAGTTCTGTTTAACGAAATAATCAATAATTAGTAGTACTTGTTATGACTTCGTAACGTTTAAAATCTGGCTGCGGTTAAACCAATATTCCCAGTGACCCACCAGTGACTGGGAGGTCCGGTGAGTTGTGACCTCAACCAGCACGTGGGACTATCGACGATGGATGGCGATAAAAGAAACACGTGTTTTTTGAGTCACAACCTACGTCACGTTAGCCTCTACTGTTGGGAATTGGGTCTTTACCAGCTCTTGCATTCTTAACGTTCTACGATTCAATGATACAAGTACTATTAAGTTTGGAATTTTTTGTAACAACTATACTGACAGAACATCGGATAACTGGTGCTGAAATAAGACTTGCAAAAATTTGATTCGGGTTGGCCATTTCTTTCTTAACAAAATTATCGTTTTCCAAAAAGTGTCTCTACGCGCTTCTGAAAATCATAGTAATAACGTTGATTAGGTGTGTATAATAACATGATTTGGCTGTGAATAAACGTAACTTGGAATAATAAGTATGGGTAATAAAGCACAAACATTACTTTATCATGAATATTATTCTGCAGTGACTTCATTAGTATTAGGCACAGATTGTAGCAAAGCTCGCTTGAGAATACAATTTAATACATGTCTAACGTCCAACGATGACCGCTTTGGTCTTTTGCAAAAAATCGTGCAGCACTTTCGAGCCTCCATACATATCTGGAATAAGCTGTCTCCGTCACAACACTGCACTGCCAGACTGGCCCTCCACTTACTGTATCCGTCCGGAGAGCTGGGTCGCTCCTCCTTCACGGGCCCGGCCGGACACGACTTGCGGTACTGCTTCTTCTCCTCTCGGTTCCCAGACCTCTCGCGGCGCCGCACTGCCGGACTGACGCCCGACGCGACACCTATCGGCACGACCGGCCCGCCATCTACCGGCGCGCCGGGCCTGCCACCTGGCGGCGGCACAGGTCGTGGCTCGGGCCGCTCCGACGGCGGTGCGGGACGGGCAGCGGCTGGTGGTGCGGGCCGAGGCGCCACCTGACGGGACGCCACCTGCAGGGTGTTGGGCCGCGGCCGCCGCGGAGACTCCAGACCCATCTTCAGGGACGTGTTCATCATCATCTTCTCCTGTTTCCGCGGCACCCCGGCGTCATTGCTGAAGTGCACGCGCAGGTCTCGTCGCTCCACCTCATCCACAGGGTCGGAGCGGCGCTGGTGCTTGGGCGACTTGTTCACCACAGTGGCTGTATGTCGGCTCGTCTTCACCAGGGACTTGGGCCGAGCCCCGTCCTTATAGACGACCATATTGCCGTTAATCTCGGCGGGTTTCTCGCTCCTCTCGATCTCAGCCTTCTCGATGGCCGGCGAGAGCGGCGAGAGGCCACTGAGCGGCGGCGAGATGCTGGACATGGTGGACAGCGTCTCCAGCGTGGCCGGCACGGCGTTGGCGTTGTTGTCGTCCTGCTGGGTGCGCATGACCCAGGAGGGCACGTGGCGCGAGAGGGGCGCCCCGCCGCCGCCACCGCCGGTCGTGGCGCAGTGCCGAGGCGAGCCGAGCAGCGGGTGCAGGTCCAGCGAGTCGGTCATAGAGCGCACCGCGCACGGACTCGGCGCTGAGTCAGACGCAGAGTCTGCGGGGAGACGAGACGGCGGTCAGCAACTCAGGAGTCGGATCGACAAAATGCTTCGATAGAAAATAGCCCGGTCTAGGTATCCCGCTACAAGTTACACCAGACTCGTCGTTCCCAGTCCGTCGGTCGTTAACGTCTGTCTAGGCGTCGTGTCGAGCCGTCCCGAGTTGTGTGCGTGTTCTCTAGCCATAGTCCCGTGCAGTGCCAGGCGGTGTAATCAGCTCCAACACACACAGGCAAAACACACGATTATCACCAGTCGATGTTAATGCGACCAGCGGCCAACCCCCCCCCCCGCACCCTCGCCCCCCCCCCCCCAGCTTCACGTCTTACCAGCGCCAGTGGCCCTCCAGCCGGACAACAGACAAGGCCGAACTAATAAAAATACACACCAAACAGAGCTAACTCTTTGGAGAGAGCAAGGTGTCTTTTAAATATGAATGGAAACCGATGAGGGTACCTGTGAAATATCAGTTTATCACACAGGATCAATGGAGCATTTTCTAATTATAAATTGAACATTTAAAACTATACGTTACATACAATAGGAGAATGGAAAGATAATCGTAACTTTTACATACCACATGCCTGAATGAAAATGCAAACAAGGCATCTTTGATAACCGGCGTCTTTCGGTATTCTATGATATCAAATCGAACATCTCGTACAAATCGAGTATCTCGTAGATCACTTGAGCCGAAACACTCTGCCAACATGGCCTACCTAGATACTGGACGGATCGAGTCTGAGAAGTCTGTCCTTGGCACAGCAACTCCTACCTAGATTAGCGGGTCTGGTCTGAGAAGCCCGTCCTTCACGAGCCACAATCCTACCTTAGGATCTGACGAGTCTGAGTCTGAGAAGCCGTCCTTTACACAGCCACATCCTCCTAGATCTGAACGGGTCTGAGCTTGAGAGCCGTCCTTACACGAGTCACATCGTACCTAGATCTGACGGAGTCTGGTCTGAGAAGCCGTCCTTACACAGCCACATCCTACCTAGATCTGACGAGGCTGAGTCTGCGAAGCGTCCTACACGGAGCCAATCCCGACCGTATCTGACGAGGTCGAGTCTGAGAAGCCGCGTCCTTTGCACAGCCATATTCCTAACAGATCTGACGAGGTCTGACGTAGAGGAAGGCGCGTCCTTTACACGAGCACATACTACCTAGATCTGACAACGTCTGAGCAGAGGAAAGCCGTCACTCACTCAGCACATCTGGCCTAGATCTGACGAGTCTGAGGTCAGAGAAGCCGTCCTCACACAGCCATCCTAACTAGATCTGACGAGTCTGAGTCTGAGAAAGCCGTCCTTACCACAGCCACATCCTACTAGTCTGACGTGTTGAGGTCATGGGGAGAAGCCGTCCTTACACAGCTATATCCTGTTACTAGATCTGACGGTCTGAGTCTGAGAAGCCGTCCTACATACTGCCACTCCATACCTTAGATTCTGACGAGTCTGGGTCAGAGAAGCCGTCCGTGACTGGACCAAGCCATGCATGCCGATGGGCTCCTGTGTCGTGCCCCGGCCAGTCGAGGCGCGGTAGCGGCCAACGAGCGTCACATCGACTCGCGAAACTCTTCTACACCTGCCAGCGCACAGAACAGATTGAGTAAAACAGACCAATTATGTGAATACATACCACTCGAAACTCTGTATACACCTGTTTCGGCAGCATCGCACACACAAGTAACACGTTAATTTGCATTGCATAGCCGATATTGCACTGGAGGTTACAAATACACGGCTCGAGTTAGCAAATATTGGAAATGGCGATGCGAGTCAATACGAGCAAATATGTTCCGTGAGCAGCAAGCGCATGTTGACACAAGACATATATAAGCAAGGGTAACACTGACAGACGGGCTTCATTTGTGTAAGTGTCAAATATAGCTGGCTTTGATCTATTATGACGAGTCGATTAGCACAAAGATGAAGCTACACCGTCCTTTGTCTAGCCCGTTATGCTGGCGCTAGTTCCTTTGCTAGTGATAATGCGGTTCAGTCAATGCATTGTTTGACAAGACAACGCACTGGAAAGGCACTAAGCAATGTACCAATAGGCAGAGAGCAGACTGGTTATTGATTCAACTGTTTAGGAACGGTTCAACCATGATTCATTTTGGAATCTGAATGATTCGATCACCGTTCGATTTACTTTTTTAAGATTTATTCCTTCCGATTCACAAATCAAAACAAATATTTTTAATGATTCACGTTTAATTCAACATTCAATATATGTGGTCAATTTATATCAAAGCAATACAAATGGAAAAATGCATATATATATATATACATGTGTGATCATTAAAACATTGTTACAGCAACACTATTGCAATATAAAGAAAGGTAGCCACTGGGACTGCATGTATTTGATAATTTACCAGTGTACTTGCATCGGTAAGAATATATTTTTTGTATACAATCAGCCTTGATTTGATGCGAGTTTTGATTCAATTGCGACTCATAAATCGACAAATCTGGTGGTGAATCATTTTGTTTTATTATAAAAAATGATTGAACGATTCCAATCGATTCAATCAGTGTCGAATCAATAACCAGTATGGCAGAGAGATGACGTTTAAGTGCCTCTAAGTGGCACTTATGGCAGTGCTGCCTGCTTTTTGATACGCAAGCGAGCGTCTCGCGCTTGCAACTAGAAGGAATTGGGAATGCAACGAAACACGGTGCTCACTTTTGCGCTTCTCATCAATTATTATCGCAAGATATCAGACGATTAGCTAGACTGTCTAGAGCGTTTTTCACCGTTGTCATTCATTTCTGCCAAATCATTTGAAATGTCAACTCGTATGAAAAAAAATCCAGCCAGAGACGTAGCCAGCCCCCCCCCCCCCTGAGCAAAACAAAATTACACTAGATAGAATGGGATTATCTGACAACTCGACCCTATCCCCCCTCCCCCAGTCAACAAGCATATGGCTGAGGAGAGAAATTTGATTTACCACCGACGTTCGCGCCCCGCGCCCCCTCCCTCCACGGATAAAAAGTGGTGACTACGTTGCTGCTCCAGCAATATATAAGCAATTTATATTCGGGCAAAGATCCACTGTAACAGTTATTCTGCTACGTATTAAGCTTGCGTTCAGTTGCGCACATTACGTGCAGCCCTCAGTGTGCCATATCTAGTCGGAGCATCATAGTTAAGTGTTAGCCACATGCACACTCAGTCAGATTGCACGGAACGACAGGGTGTGCGCGATGTGCCCAGGTTACGATGACCAGGGGCCATGGTTCACGGATTTTTGCAGGAGTTGGGCAAAATTGACATGATTAGGCACTTATTGTATCTTCTAGAAATCGGGGAAAAAAGGTGCCACGGAAGTATAAATGCTTATAAACGCCTCGCGTGGCAAACGAAATTAAATATAGCAATTTTGTCAACCTTTGTCTTATTAATTAGGTGATAGGTATCTATTTGAATAAATGTTTGGGTCCAAATGTAAGCAACATTTTAGTCTGATACCAGTCCCAAAAAAATATTTACTGGTTACCCCAAATTGAGCACTTTCTATGTACACTCCTGGGGTTTAGAATCGGCGTTTTGTGAGAGACTGTTCACATATACCACAACTATTATGGGGTTGGAGAGACAACTCTTAGTTTGTCTCTGACTACCGAAGGTTCATGAGAAACTTGGGACCATCTGTTGTTGCCACTCTGCGGGGATGTGAGTGGGAGAAGAAGCATGCGCAGTTGCTCAATTCACTCGAGTTTGGATCTACTTATGCTCTAAGCGCTCACTGCTAGAAATAAGAGTTGTGCACAGTGCTTTTCCAGCCCGTTCTCCATGAGGGGGGAGACCTGGTGCCGAAGGCACCTCCGCAATCCCCGAGCACACCTCGCTGGGAGAGTCCGCTCTTCTGTTGCCAGCTCCCGGATGGGGGGGGGGGTGTGGCGGAGGCTGTGCGTGCCATTCCAGTGAGGGGATGCGAACTCTCTCGCCAGGCTGTGAGGGATTTGTGAGCTACGTGCTGCTGGTATACTGTGGGCAACTAACGTCAGTGGGGGGGGGGGGGCATCATAAATCTAGAGGTACCACAATTCGCGGTGGTTCACAATTTGCCACCTTGGGGACGCTAGCTCTTAGTCTTGACCTGGAGACGGGGGGGTGCTCTTAACTGATGTGTGGCACTTGGTGGAGGAGACAGGATGAGCCCGGGCACTACACTTATCATATCAAGTACCTGTAGCGTAAGGCTGAGAGGCAGGAACATCTTAGAAACGCCCGGGCGCAACAGTGCATACTATGCTTTGCACATGATTCCCGCGCAGATTGCTCGGGAGTCGCCTACTTCCGTTGTCAGCGCGTGAGAGTGAAGAAGTACCTTAGAAAATACGTCTTACTATTTTGCGCCACCCGGTTATGAGTTTCAGGTGGAATGTGAGTGCTAACCATTGCCCTTAGCCCCATTCCGAGTGTAGACTGGTGGCAAGACAACTCTATATTGACACACTACTTAAAGACAGTAGGTAAGAGCGCAGGACGGAACACAAGCGAACCGGTGGACGCGTTTTCGCCTTACTATAACTAATCCTGCTGGCCATGCTGTCATTATGTAGTTACTGAGGAGTGTAGTGGCTACTCCATCTATACTCTGCATAGGGGGGCACTCTATGCCATTGGGTGTAGCGACAGAGAGATGAACACTTGTTGTGCGACCTTTACTTTGAGTTATGAAGATTAGGGGTCAACTTACTTGCCACTTGAGGGGGCCTCTTGCCACCCGAGGGGGCGCTCGTGCCACCTTGGGAGGCACTCTTGGCCACCGGGGGGCATCTTGCCACCTGGGCTGGCATCATTCATTTAGTTCACCGGTGGTATTAGTGCATCTACTATTTAGCTATCAACCCGGGTAGGTGAGGTGAGGGTCTTTATATATATATATTTATATATTTTGCAAAGGACATCCATATATAGGCGAAAATCGACTTGTTATAAACTCTGGTGACCTCAATATTGACCGTCCTAAGAAATGGCCGGTATGCTTTCGATAGAGCTTGTCTCGAGTTATCTAACATCGTTTTTTTGCTTATCGCCACACCATGTGGTTTTTATATCTTAGGGAGCGGCTATCCGTCCCCCTCCCAGCAGTATGTGGTTGGCAGCGGGGCGAATCCCCGTTGTTCACTGGTTAACATTGATTACATTTTATTCATTTAATCAAAATATTACGTATCTGACCTGCCCTTCCCGCCTCCACCCTGTTGTGCCCTGCCCTGCTCCACCATCTAGCCTGCCCTGCTCCACATCTGTCTTGCCCTGCCCCACCTTTGCCTTGCTTTGCCATGCCTTGCCTTGCTCTCCCCAGTCTTCCACCGCCCTGTCTTTCCTCTGCCTGCCTCTGCCTCGCCTCTGCCTCGCCTCTGCCTCGCCTCTGCCTCGCCTCGCCTCTGCCTCGCCCTTGCCTCGCCTCTGCCTCGCCTTCCTGCCTTGCCTCGCCTCTGCCTCGCCTTCTGCCTCGCCTCTGGCCTTCGGCCTCTGCCTCGCTCTGCCTCGCCTCTGCTCGGCCCTCTGCTTCGCCTTTTCCCTCGCCTCTGCCTCGCCTCTGCCTCGCCTCTGCCTCGCCTCTGCCTCGCCTCTGCCTCGCCTCTGTCTCGTCTCTATCCCGTCCTGCACTGTCCGCTCCCTGTCCTGTCCCACCCTACCCTGTCCCGCCCTGCTTGCAATTTATATAACCCGGTACAGAGCGAAAGTCTCTGTCAAATTGGTGAATAATATCGTCATGACTAGATATAATAGTTTGGATAGCAATATAGACTAATGTGACTAAAAATTGAATTGGTCGACGAAGGTAACTGTTCCATATATGTTCAGAGCGGTCAGAATCCACAATTTGATAACATTACCGGTAAAATGTAGACGGTGACCAAAATTGTAGGGGCGGCAGTGCCACCCCTGCCCTATGGTGGCGCCGCCACTGGTATCGACTCGGCCGGCCGCTGTTCAGGCTGGCGATTGCGTGCGGACGGCCGGCCCGCGAAGCAGCAACTTTAGCGCTGTATTAATGCCCGCCTATTAATGGGACGCGCCAGAGAGGATAGCTGGGCCAGGAATGTACCCGTAATTAGGGTATGGACCAAGGAGCTCCGGGCAAGGTGTCACGCGATATAGTGTTGAGGTGTGGTCCCTGAGAAGTGTGGTTCAAATAGACACGCGAAAAGCTACCGGTGGGATTATGAAAGGATATATACAGGGTGCGGACGATAAATTAGGAGAAACATTTCGAAATCACAAAAAGGGTCATACTTCAAGAAAAAACAACAATGATATATCTTGAAAAATTTGCACACATGTTCCTTCGTATATTTGCTAACAGGTTCACTCAATGAATATGCCCTTAACCTTCGTAACACGCTTGATTAGGTTATGGAACGGACGGCAGATACTGGCCACCATGGTCTTTTGCAAGTTTGCCATCATTGCGTGGTCTTATTCTTGGGAGACTGTTTAGTGCTGTGGGGGTGTTTATTGACTTCCCTCTCACAAACGCCACAAGCAAAGTAATCGCAAGGGCTGCAGTCAGGGGAGCTAGAGGGTTCAGATTGTCCTTCCGTCCAGAGTTCCTTACAGGTCTCCGATTTGCAACCTGGCCACGTCTTTTTGTGACGTCTGGTTGTGGGAGTGGCACCGTCTGCTGGAGCACGTTCGTTAGTGTCCTTCGATGTTTTCATCCATGCTTGACAACCGTGATCCATCACATGGATTTTGCACTCGGCATTCACCCACAGGCCCTTTTTCAAGATAGAACTTGACCGTGCGCTTAAGATGACCCCATAACCTCATATTGTTTGCTTTTGTGGGATTTTGTCCGGCGCAGAAAACAGCTTTCAGGGTCCTCTCAGCACTACTTTGCTACAAATTAATTTATTGGACTCGAATAGGAGAGTTTTTTTCCTTTGTGTTGAACTCTGCATCTGTTCCCGGGGCCGGACCCGGCGCGAACTGACGACAGTGGCTGCCCTGTTACTGCTTCTGTCCATTGTTGTTGCACACAGCTATTAACGTAAACCACTCGAAGGCACTTAATTTAGCAGTTCATTGCGGTGTATTCCTAAACAACATTAATACAAGCAATTTACATAAGCTAAACGTGCTCGGAAAATGTACTTAATTTATCGTCCGCACCTGTATATACATATATATATATATATATATATCTATATATATATTATATATATATATACTAATATTATATTGTATATATATATATATATATATATAGTATATATCATACATAGTATAACAGTAAGACCGTGCTGTTATCTTGATATATATAATATGAACCATAGATTATTGCAGTACAGGCTGCATAATTAACTGGAGAAGCCGAAGCCGAAGGTAATCTCTACATAAATACGTCAGGAGACTGCATCGTGGTGTTGACGTATGAAAAGGTGATAGACTGCACCGCACGGCACAACGCATTTGCGGTACGTCTATTCCTACCTGTTCTCCCCTTGGGAGGAAACTGTCCTGGACAAGCGCCAAGTGTCAGCTTGTAGACTCGTAAGCATAAATACTATGATAACCAAACGCGATAATCGACGCGTTTAGACCTAGCAAACCACAAGGTGCGATAAGTTGTACTGTTTTTTTGGCAGAACACATTTTCTCGTGAATATAAATACCGGTCAATTTGCTTCAGTCCAGTTTACTCAAGAGAAGAAGAAAAAATAAAAATAAAGTAACTGTTGATAGCAATGTCTATTGAATGTCAATGATAGCATGATAGCAATGTCTATGTGGCAAGACTCACTGGCGGATCCGGGGGAGGCATCAGGGGCAAATGCACCCTCCCCCCAAATCGCCTGAAATCGGCGCAAAATTACACATTTTCTGATGTAGAAGGACATCTACGCAACTTTTACCAAAGGAAAGTTTATTTTAAACATCTAGCAATGCATAAGGGAGCGAAATCCGATGAAAACTTTCAATTTTGTAACTTTTTTGAGGTGATACTGATGCCACCCCAACGGCACCACAAAATGCCGATCTAAATCCGCCAGTGACAAGACTCAGGTAGGCAAGGAGATGGGATTAGAACACGTGAATGACCCGAGCAGACTATAGGGAACCCCCTGTATCCCTAGTAGCACATAGCGTTGTCACAGCGTCATGACAACGTTGACAACGTCCATACGACGTAATTACGTCGTGAAAACGTTGTCACGACGTCGTGACAGTACTATGCAGGGATGTGAGAACCGTGGTGGCAGTGGGGGCAACTCGCCCCCTCAACTTTGGACCTGCTGTGGGGGCGACGCCCCCCCCCCCAACTTTGGAGCTAGGTGACGGCCCTCCCCCGTCTTTTACCATGATTTGTTTAACTCTGAATTAGATCAACGGCATTGTCTACACAAATTTGCTTATGTTTTGTAGAACAAAAGTGAAGTTGCAATCAAAAATTTAAATAAAGTAAGTTAAACTGCATTGAAATTGGAACTGGTTTTGAATCTTTCAATCAAAACAGTCGCACCGTGCATTTGACCATCGTAGCATGGAAACACTGCTAAATAAAGCGCCATAGGCGTGGGAGCCGGGGGGAGGGGGCAGGGAGAAGGCAACTGCCCCTCCATTTTTTTTTAGTGGGGGAGCGTTGCAACTTCCGAAGCGTTGCAGATATCGACGTGAAACTTGGTATACTTTTGCGTACATCAATTTTACGTCATTTATGAAAAAATATGGCAGTTTCGTCGAAAAAATATGAGATATACCGATTTTAGGAACGTCACTACATTACATTTTTGGTCGAAAATAGCCAAATGTTGGGAAATTCGCAAAAATCTAATTTTAAAACAAATTACAAATACAAAACGTTAAAACACGTAAAATGACAGTTGTACAAAATAGCTATCTCAGATTTTCAAAACTAACTTTTTACCCCAAAATTGTCATTTTTTAAAGAAAATTAACGATAAATCAATTTGTAATACCCCCCCCCCCACACACACACCTTCAAATGAGTTCCTACGCCCCTGTACAGCGCACACCTGGTATTGGAACTGATTCTTCGTCGTAACGTTGATAGACCTATTTCTTTCTCACAATCACGGTAGATAAAATAATAATGGTCACAGACTCACAATGTTGTTTGGAGGTAAATGCTACTATTCATGAAATATTACTAGGCGCCACAGAATTCATACCATTCAGTCCTTTTGGCATGGGGCAGGTCACGGCGTTTCTTTGTTGCTTTTTTAGCAGAACGCGTCACTATAGATGTACAATGTCGACTGTGCTTCCCTGACGTTCAGCATAGAAAGAGTCGGCCAAGGGTCGAACAAGGAAAAGTGGTCATCAACGAAATTCCGGATTAAGGCGGTCACCGGCATTGACGCATCCAGAACGGGTGGCGATATATCGGGAATATATTCCGATATATCGGGTGAACGGGTGGCGATATATGGCGATAAATCCTGTGGCGATATGACCGGTGGCGACCACAGCGATATATCGCTTTTTTAGCTATCATTTTTGCTACCTCATGTCCGCCCAAAAATCGCCCATCCCCAACTTAAAGGCACTTCCCACGCCCCTGGTGCTGTGTGCTATTAGGGTGGCGTGTGGTCTGTATACCGGAGATTGGCTCCTCCGGGCCGAGTCACGGTCACGTTCCCGAGACAGGGTCCGGATCACTCCGGCCGCCGCTGGTGGCCCACACTGATCAATGCCCGTTCCCGGACCACGAGTGGGGTCGGGGCGGGGCAGGACGGGGGGGGGAGCAGGGGTCGAAAAGGGTAAAGGTCGGCCTCGGAGCCGGTGGACGTACCGCAGACTGTCCATGGCAGCAGGTCGCTCCTGGCTCGGAACCTGACGGACACACAGACGGGGGCAGACGTCAGGTACATACATACACACATACAGTCCCAATGACCGGTGAGAAGACAAAGGCCCTGGACTGAGATAGAACATTCGTAAGTAGGTACTACAAAAGCCTTTGTAGAAATAATCAAAGCTAAATAATATCCACTCCCAAGACTATCACTCCCGTGCAGACATGTGCTCGGATCCTGAAAACGGATCCCGGGATCTGACCTCTGGAATCTGGATCCCGGATCCACTGGGATCATAGATTCACTTTCACAATTTATCGATGGATCCACTTGGATCATAGATATGTCTTCAACATTGGTCGACGGATCCGCCGGGATCCGAGATCGCAGGCACCATTTTCTACTGGGATCCCAGACTCGCCATTATACAGATATGTATTTTCGGAACCTATGTTTTAAGTAATTGTCAGTACTTTACAATTCGTTGAAATGAAACTAGCATAGGCGTATGTCTTAAGATATATTTTGTCAATAAATATGATAATTATGACCTAATTTACAAGTCGGATCCTGTCGGATCTGACATCCGTTAGGATCAGAGATCCATTTTCATTGTTTGTCATGGGATCATGTGGTATCCGAGATCCAATGTAAAATTCAAACGAGGGATCCACGGGGATCCAAGATCCACTGTTGTATTTTGGCGTGGGATCCAGTAGGATCATAGATCTAACATTGCGTCATGTCTTCTCCCGTGTCAATCACAATGTAGATATGCGACTAAACAGTACAAAATCTTTAAATAAAATTACAAAAGGTGTTCAGTTACAAACTTATATTTTTGCATGGTAACTACTGCGTTTGTGTGGCCATTCGCTGCGGAATCTCCCAAGACAATGCTTATCTACAACTCCAGCCGCCGCCACCAGGTTCGCCCCTGTCGCCACGCGTGTGCGATGTCCGCCCGCGCACATCGGAAACGTGGTTAGCAGCCAAATCCAATTTATCGCGCACGAAGAGCTCCCGGGAATAGTTGCGCAGTCATCAGGGACAGGTCCGCGCCCGGTCCCAGCGGCGCTCTCCGGACGTCCCGATAACTGCGTGCTAGCTTCCTGTCACGCGGTCAATGATGAACGAACTGCGCGAGTCTCCCACCCGATCGCGCGCATACATATTTAGCCTGTGCTGACTGCTGACACAGACCAAAGGGACTGCATTATGTGGTCACGGTAGAGGCAAAATTTCATTTATTTAAAAAATGCGTTTGTTTGCTCAGATGATGACCAGAAACTCTGATGTAAAGTATAATATTCGATCGTAGTCGTGTATGTCCAGCATCATACCGAGAATGCCTCAGCATTAGAATCAGAACACATTGCATTTGAGTAGCATGACGCTTACCCTAGTTTGCACAGATACGGCTTTGATCCGCTACCTGCCGGCACACGACAATACCACATCTGCGCGATGGTTCGGACTGCACCCCTAACCGCGGGACTGAGGTTGTTATTAGAGTTGCAGAATTCTGGTCCCAGCGTTCCAGCGCTGGAACCAGAACTGGTCACGGCGTGACTGAAGCTCATCATTTATTTCGGATGGTCTCCGTTCCAAATAAATGTAATATAAAAAGCTATGACTAGCCAGGCCAGCGCCATAGGGTTAGCATTGCAGAGCCGTGACAAAAACTGGGACTTGCCAGCTTATTCCGTGGCCGTGACTAAGCTGTAACTAGATATTTAGGATTTGCTGCACCTCTAGTTGTTATGCATGTGGATCTGCTGGCCACACGAAACTGTTAAAGCTCACATGTGAGAGACGGTCGGACAGACGAGCTATCAAATCCATCACTCGAAACTGAAGTAACAGTTCTGCCAGCTATGGTGATGCAGTAAAGGTGAAAATACCAGATTTTGAGCCAGCATTTGGTCGAGAACGGCTCTCGCTCGAACACGGAAGGACATAAATCCATAATCTCTTTTTTCTGCTGTGCTACATGATTCACGCGGTAAAGAGCGGCAGGTAAGACAAATGAGTAGGTATGTCGCGACAGACGATTGGCTCGGCCTCCCAAGGAACATGAATCATCACGGGTGATAATTTCGCAGCGGGTGACACGGTACCGCCTCTAACAGTCCACGTCGTGACACGGGGCTGTCCCCAGCGGTCCGGGCCGGTGACAGACAGGGCGGTAGACACGCGCGTGGGGTCGTCTCCTCCCCTGGCGCCGCCGCTAGCCAGCTCCATTATTCAGTCGCTGTCGCCCCGGTCCGCCCGAGAGAGACACGGAATAGTTGAGTCGGGAGCCGGCCTACGGCGGCACATAACGCGCCGCATACCAGACGAGTGGGAACGAGGAGAGAACGCTGCGAAAACGGACTTATATTCGGTGCCGCCGGGATGGAACGGTGAGTCTCGAAACCTCGCTCAAAGAGTGTGTAACACACAACTCCCTCAATTGCCGTGGTCTTATAGTTGTCGCAACTCGAAGGTTCTTTATTTATCCTAACCACTATGATAAGTAGGAATCTCAATATGATATCGATTAATATCATTCAAAGAGTACTTGGAGAGTTATAGCTCATCTTACATACAAGCAGCCTAGATCAACTTTGTGAAATCAATCATGGATCTAATTAGAATGCATTGAGCTAACACAGCAATTTACTGGATTGTTCAGATGTTCAATTACCTATATGACTCAAAGGGGACGATAGATGTCAATTTAAACCATCTACATAGTTCGGCCTCTTGACCTACTACAGGAAGACCGTAAGTAGATACGTTCTGGTATTAGGCAGTTTGACGCTAAATTGCCTTTAACAGTTTGCCTGACTCTTGCACCAGACAACTCCTACACAGAATACCAAATAGATTGTGAGGAACAATTCAGGTTAAACGTTCCTTGACACAGCCTTGTGAAACTGGGAGGATCCCAGCGGGATCCAATCAGTCTGATAAAACAGCAGCGACATCAGCATCGGCGGCAGCAGCGGCATCAGCAGCAGCCGTACAGCCAGCAGTACAGCCAGCAGTACAGCCAGCAGTACAGCCAGCAGTACAGCCAGCAGTACAGCCAGCCAGCCAGTACAGCCAGGCCATTACAGGCCAGCAGTTTACAGGCCAGGCCGTACACGCCAGCTACAAGCCAGCAGTACAGCCCAGCAGTTACAGCCAGCAGTACAGCCAGCAGTACAGCCGGCAGTACAGTAGCAGCAGTACAGCAGCAGTACAGCCAGCAGTACAGCCAGCAGTACAGCCAGCCGTTACAGCCAGCAGGTACATCCAGCAGTACAGCCAGCAGTAACAGCCAGCAGACAGCCAGCGTACAGCAGCAGTACAGCAGCAGTACATCCAGCAGTAAGCCAGCAGTACAAGCCAGCAGTTACAGCCAGCAGTACCAGCAGCATACAGCCAGCAGATACAGCCAGCAGTACAGCAGCAAGTACAGCCAAGCCAGTCAGCAGCCAGTACAGCCAGCCAAGTCAGCCAGCAGTACAGCCAAGCAGTACAGTAGCAGCAGTACAGCCAGGCAGTACAGCCAGCAGTTACAGCCAGCAGTACAGCCAAGCCAGTACAGCCAGCAGTACAGCCAGCAGTACAGCCAGCAGTACAGCCAGCAGTACAGCCAGCAGTACAGCCAGCAGTACAGCCAGCAGTACAGCAGCAGTACAGCCAGCAGTACAGCCAGCAGTACAGCCAGCAGTACAGCCAGCAGTACAGCCAGCAGTATAGCCAGCAGTACAGCCAGCAGTACAGCCAGCAGTACAGCCAGCAATACAGCCAGCAGTACAGCCAGCCGTACAGCCAGCAGTACAGCCAGCAGTACAGCCAGCCGTACAGCCAGCAGTACAGCCAGCAGTACAGCCAGCAGTACAGCCAGCCGTACAGCCAGCCGTACAGCCAGCAATAAACAGCCATTCAGTTACAGCCAGCATTTACAGCCAGCAATACAGCAGCAGTACAGCCAGCAGTACAGCCAGTAATACAGCAGCAGTACAGCCCAGCCAGTACAGCCAGCACGTACAGCCAGCAGTACAGCAGCAGTACAGCCAGCAGTACAGCCAGCAGTACAGCCAGCAGTACAGCCAGCAGTACAGCAGCAGTACAGCAGCAGTACCTGCAACAGTGGTATGATTCTCACTGGAGGCGAAGTAATCAGCCGACACTCGGTAGGACAGCTCATTAGCGAGGGCCGAGTGGCGATTGCGCGTGAGCTCCATTCCCTCTGCATCCCGCCACCAGGGGCGCAGCCAGACATTCGTCAAGGAGAGCTCGGTAGGACAGCTCATTAGCGAGGGCCAAGTGGCGATTGCGCGTGAGCTCCATTCCCTCTGCACCCCACCACCAAGGGCGCAGCCAGACATTCGTCAAGGAGAGCTCGGTAGGACAGCTCATTAGCGAGGGCCGAGTGGCGATGGCGCGTGAGCTCCATTCCCTCTGCACCCCGCCACCAGGGGCGCAGCCAGACCTTCGTCAAGGGGAGCACGGCATCCCCAGGCCTCCCTCAACAAAGCCCCCCACCCCCTGAAAAATGGCATGACAAATATCACCCCGGATTTATGCTACTATATTTTGCAGGGCCCCTAATTATTCCCAAACAGGGACGTCGCTGATAATTTGTCAGTGTGAAGGTCGGCTCAATGGGGGGGGGGGGAGGACGTGACTCCTCTGCCCCCTGGCTGCGCCCCTGCCCGCCACCAACACATTCGCCTCTTATCCCGGTCATTTTTTGACCCAGTCCTAGTGGCTATCATGACTGGTGGCTGTAGCGAGCAAACACAGCTGGGGGTGTTGCAGCCATTGCAATGGAAAGAGGGCAAAATGATAGTTTCAGTGTTAATTTGTCTTCTGGATTTCAGCGGCGAACGGCGACGGGTGAAGCATCATAGCAATAAGGAATAACTTGCCCAATTTCACTGAACTTTATCAACCGCTTAGCTAGCGTTTTTAAATCATTTATTTTCAACACAAGAAAGAAGAAATTATCAAAATTCAATTATAAAACCAATTGCATGAATGTTGAAAATGCTGACCCGTGTTTGCAAACAAAGGTAGAGGAAAGATCAATATCGGATGATGAAAACGGAAACAAATATGCAACTTAATATCAAATTAATTATTCCAAATCCTGATTAAAAATTAACACTCAAACCTCCATTTATTTTATCGTTTATCCTCCTCTTTTGCCATTGCAATGACTGCAACACCCCAGCTATGTTTGCTCGCTACAGGTCAAAAACAGACAGAAGACGTTTGAAAGCAAATGTTTGCGTTATATTTTGCTTTTTGGGTGGAGGCTTTCATAGTTTTGTCATGTGAGGTAAACCCAGGAGATGAGCAGATATCACCTTTACGCAGTTTAATTTCAACACGAACAGACCGCCACCCTGGCTTAATACATCCTTCTTTTTCTACCAACCTCCGACTGCACCGTGTGTCGGTCTTTCTTCCTAAGCAAACTATCGATTTCCCTCCATTCCTCTCTCGTTTCCCTTAACAATCGACGGACTCCGCCACCGAACGAACCTCTCCCTTGCTCTCTCGCTCTCGCTCTCTCTCTCTCTCGCTCTCGCCACTAACCTTTTCAGACAACCTGCCCGAGCGCACCACCGGCCGCCGCCCCCGTCGGGCTCTTCGGGTCGCGGTCAAACAGATAGTTGAAGCA
>VOPJ01001399.1:0-29682 GCA_014673585.1 Semibalanus balanoides
AATGATCAAACCAATAGCTTCTTACCGTAATACAAATATATTTGACATTTCAAAAGAGTAGGTACACTCCCTTTAAATGTAACAGCAATACATATCAGCAAATAGCGTAAGCATGAACTAACGTGCATATAATACGACAATATATGGCATAACGTATAATAATGAGTAAATGCTTAACAATGAATACATGAACAATCAAATGATACGTGAAGAAGTTTCAACATTCATTGTTATGAATTCGAAGACAATGTGTTTTCATATTTGCCTGGTCCGCCGGGTTCAGTGGTCCGATTCGCCGCCGGGCTAATGCGGTCCAGACGGAGCCGCTTTGAACCTCCGAGGCCAGCAGGTACAGCAGCTGGTGGTCCATGCTCAGCTGCTGGACCAGGTCGACCGGCAGATTGGGCACTTGCCCCGGCATGGGTTCAAATTCCACAACGTCCCTCTCCCAGACCTCTCCGGCGTAGGTCTTGTCGATTGGTTCAGAAAAAATCGGTCCCGTGGTCGTGCCGTCCAGGTTTCAGCAGCAGGCGGCGGAGGTTCAGCTCGTTGCCGTGCAGCTGGCAGATGAACCAGTGCAGTGTGCACGGGTGTCTTGGTGACCAGCTCAAACAGCCGTCACATGCCGCCTTTCGTCCCGGTGTTGATGGCCCAGGCCGTGCCGTCGCAGCCGTCGCAGCTGAGCAGCAAACGGAAGAGTTCAGGATCTTCGCCATCTCAGCGATAAACTTTAAGACCGTGAGCTTCAGAGGTGATCTCCTGGTGCAGACCAGTCACACAGCCTCCACTCCTGCGAGATCTGAGTGACGGTGACCTGCGGGACATAGTGCAGGCTCCGATGGTTATCCCGCCCATATATCCAGTTCACACCCAGGCGGTGGAGTTGGCCGTGCACACCGTCAATGAGGCGTGATCGGTGGTAATGAGAGAAGATGCACGGTATGGCATCATCACGGCCAAGCTCAGGCACCACCAGACTCTCCCCACCATCAACTCTAAGAAAGATTTAAAAAGCATACTTTTATGCAATATTTTGCAAAAATTGTCGATTTGAGGAGGCTATATGCATATGCATATGCAATATGTACAGGGTGTCCAAATAAAAAACATTCTCTGGATTTTAGCTCGTGCTTTAATATGCACGCGCCAATCTTTTCGAAACTTGTCATGTTCATAGTTGAGGAATTGTCTGGCACAAAATCTTCGATGCAACAGCATACCCAAAAGATCCTAAGAGAAGATTTCTCTGATATTGTAAATAAGCGTTTTGGGTTGAAAGTGCTACATTTATCAGAAAGCAACTCCCGAACCACAAATGCAAAAATATTTTATGTTTTCAATTGGTGCAAATCGGCTGATTAAACCTGGTCCTAAGCCATATGGTATCGGACAGGCTCCTTCGTCGTGCCACAAATAATTTGAAGACGGTACGTTTCTGTACAAACGTGAGGTAGGGCCCAAGCTGTTCAAGCTTCTACCTGTCCCAGTAGTTGCTGAGCAAAACGATGTCTTACTGAAAGTGATAACTTTGTTATGATAAATGAGTCATACTTTCAACGGGGTGACCACCTGTTTCGCGTCTGAACGCCATGCAAATACGCCAGGATAACTATTCCTCTATCGAAAACGTGTTTATCGCATTCTAGCCGCTGCGACAGAAGTGTCCTAGGATTTGGGCTTTAAAAGCCAGGGAGCCACAGAGTGGATAAATCTCAGACTGAAAATCAGGAAAAGAGTCCCGAAAAGAATTATTACCTCAAAAAGTGTGCCGTTTTGCAGAAACCTTTACCCATTTTACTATTTAAACAAAAAACTTTAATCAATTTCTGTCTTTTACACAGTGAAAAATACTTCAGATGAGTGAAATATAAAAAATACATGTTACTCAAAAGTGAAAGAGGGCAAAAGAAATAGACACGTCTTCAAAGGGGGGGCACAAAGAGAGTTGGAAATTAAATCCTCCCATGTAGGCCGGTGCTACGCCTCTACAACCCACACAATTAAAGTGCCAATCCTAGGACACTAAGCCGCTGGCGATGCAAATTCCGCCTTTGTCAAGCTATGCGGCCGGGATCCACGCGGAGTGGTTGCCCGTTTTTCTTTCGGCGAATCGGAGGTGTTGTCACCGCGTTTGTTATACGAATGGGCGCGCGCGCGGCAAGCGCCGACCGGCGGCGACCGCGTTGATCAAGTTTTTGACCAACAAAATGAATACGACCTGTTAGGAGATCATACGGGCTCCCACCGAGTCGTGAAAAAATTCACGCTTGTAGCTTATGTAGTATCTTAATTAAAGCGTTGAAATTTGAAACTCAATCTTTTGAGAAAAAAATGGGAGCGCTTCTGAAATGTAATCTTCCACCACAAGAACGACCTTGTGCGGCAAATATTATCAGAAGAACATCCCCAAAAGACTTATTTTTGTGTTGTAGTTCCGGTTATAAGTTGGCCACATAATCCAAACTATAAACATGATAGTTATACGAAAAAGTTTGGCACGTGCCATATTAAAAAACCGCAACTAAAAATCCAGAGTATGTTTTATTTTAAGGACAACCCCTAGAGTCACCCCTATGCGTGTAAATTGTTTGACGTCCGTGCCCCTCAAAATACGAGTAAAGTGATCTTAGACAGGCCCCACTCTGCTGAAAAGCCTCATAAGTTGTCCCACAAGGTAATATATTCGTGATGTGTGGTATGATAGGCATGGTTTTTCCTCCTTGCAGCACGTGAGGTGTCTTAGAGAAGTGAAAGTCGAAAAGCAGTACTATCTAACGTAATCGTACAGCGAGTTTATAGTTTATACCTACTCAACAACACATAAATTTCTGCCATAGGACAATCAGTCAGCCAATGTCTGAACTGCTTATTGGAGCTTAGAATGGCACATTTTCGCACTTTTCATTTTCAGAAGAGCTCGGCAACATCGTTTTCATACGCGAAGTTATTTTGCATCGCTTGCCGCCAACGGCCTGGTGTTACCTGCGGCGGCCGATGGCGCTCAGCATACGGAGACTGCAACGACGGGCGTCCGTTTATGGCGACATTTCGATCGGCTCGAGCCTCACGAATTCAAGTTTTTGGGAAGAACTTTTGTGATGCCGTGTACTTTTGGGCTTCAGCGCCAAGGATTTTCCTTTGTTTCAGTTGATTCCAAGAGATTCACCCCCTCGATGACACACCCTAATAAATACCATATTTGTTATGCTATTGGTGGTGTGATAACCTGGCCTTCTAAAGCACGATCCTTTGGAATGGTTTCGAAAAAAATCGTCATTCTAACGTGTTGGAACAGGTTGTCTCCTTATATTTTGATAATTGGAAGGGGTGGGGCAGGTGGGGCTGCATTTGGCAGCGTTTGTACGTGGATCCTGGATTTTTTCTCTCTCTCGTTTGAACGTTTTTCAGCGTTTGGACGTGGGTCCATTGGAATGGTTTTTTGCAGCGTTAGCACGTGTTGTTGGAGCGGTTTTTCTCCGCATATTTCGATAATTGCAAAGGGTTGGGGCCATTTTTGGCTGCGTCTGTGCGTGGATCCGTAGGAACGTTTTTTCTTCATTTTTAACTTATTTTTAGTGATTGTATGCAGGGTTGGAAAATCAATATTTCATCAGAACCCACTGGGTAATGTTTTTTGTGGGTTTTATGAATGTTTTTTTTTGGGTTTTTTCATCCGCTCTTAGCCATGCGACATATGCTGTAATGTCCCAATTTTGAAACTTTTAAGCTTGCAAACATCCTTAGAGTGGATGTTACGTGTACTTGATGCGTGCATACGCGTACCCAAGGGAAGGGCCAAAAGGGCAATTTCCCCTGAAGGTCTGTGCGTGCCCCCTTGACCCATGTGCCCTCTTTGGAATTAGGGTCCGAAGGGCCCTATTTCCAATCTAAAGACCACGCAAAGCGTGGTTTTTACACAGAATTCAGAGCACTTTCAGTTATTTCCGAGGTTCTATGGTCAGAGTGCCCCCTCAGGCGGCTCTGGGGTTTCATAGATGCAGAGCAACCAAGTTCCTTTTGAGAGCGGATGAGCAGCATCAACTGCCTCAATCACGATCGGCCAAATGACCGAGCAAGAGCCTTCGACAAGGGGGCAACGGCATCCCAAGGGGCCACTCAGCAAAAAAGGCCGCCCCGCCCCCCCGAAAAAAACACTAGGAGCGCACCAAAAATAGAGAACCACCCAAGTATCCCTGGATTTAGGCCTACCCTATATTTAGCAGGGCCCCCAAAACGTCGCAAACAAGGGAAGCGTCGCCGATAAATTTCCCCAGTGAAATAGTCGGAAAGTTCCATTCCCGGGGCGGCCACGTGCACCCGTGTGCCTCTGCTAGTGCCCGTCAGTGCACGAAATAGGGCCTGTGTCCACGGTGCTCTCACACAATTTCGTCGTGTTTCGTCGGCCTGGCCAAATACGGTGAGTTTTTGTTTGTGGATGTACCTAGAGTCCCCTGAAAATAATGTTTTTTGTGATTTTTTTGCGATACAAAATGTTGAAAATATGCTCCTCTAAAAATATAGTGGGCCAAATCCGATATTTTTAGTGGGGTTACCTTCTGCCCTCCGACCAAAAATTGCTGTCCCCCCCCTGAAGCGCATCCTGGGTACGCCACTGGTCTGGAAACAAAACGCACACAATTTGATGATACACCAATCATCTTTATTTCTCAAAAGTTACATCGGGAACTTTTTCAGTACCATTTTGATGAAAAACCCAGGTGGGTTCTTTCTTTAATTTACCCCCACCCCCCCACCCCTAAAAAAAGAAAAAAAAGAAATGGTAGTGCCAACCCCGTTTGTTTGTGTTGTTGAAACGTCATAATCGAACCTGACCTCTACCCTTTGCAGTAATTATGGTCGCTGAGACCCACGATTAGAACGCTCCGCTCGCATTTGCTTGCTGCGCTGTGGCCCTACCCGGGGGCTGCCGCCCCTGGACCATCCCAGACCATCTGGCTGATAAATCTAACCTATTAGGTTGCGTAAATTCATCGAACAATTTATTTACGCCGCATGATTAGGTTTTTTCTACGAGATGGTCTGTGGGTTGAACCTGGGGTGATAGCCCCTCCCCCCTCTGGTAGGGCCACAGCGTAGCGAGAGAATGCGAGCGGAACGTTCTTAACGTGGGTCTCTGCGACCGTAATTGCTGTAAATGTTAGGCCAGGTTCGATGTTGCGCGCCCCGAAGCCCAAATCATCACCATCACCATCACCATCACCATCACCATCACCATCACCATCACCATCACCATCACCATCACCAATGACAGATAAAAAACGTCTTAACAACACGTACGAACGCTAAAAAACGCTCTAATTAGAAAAATACAATGGATCCACGGATCCATTGTATCCACATATGCGGCCCCACCTACTCACCCGCTGCAATTGTCAAAATATACAGTGAAAACCAGTCTTATGGACGAATGCTGCAAAAAAACGTTCCATTGGAGAGAAGAAAAAAAGTTCCAAAGGAGGGTGCGCCTAACCTGTTCCCGGGACAACGATGAGACACTGCTGATGCTCAGAAACTATGTGACCGATCTGAGTCATTTCTCCAACATTCGATCCGGCGTGGTCCAAAAGAGAATATGACGCGTTCTAGAATATGACGACTATGACGACTCTAAGTTTATTATTTTATACAGATTAGTTCACTCTAAGTGAACCAAATAAACCAAACCACCAAAAACCGTTTTGGTCAAATTCGTCCACATTAAATTAGACAAAAATGGATGGAAAGCTGAAGGAGACATCATATGGACCATGCCGGAGTCGAATGATGGAAAGAAATGCACCAGATCGGTCATAGTTTCTGAGTATCACATATATAATATATATATTATATATATAGTATAATATAATATATATATAATATTTTATATAATTTCGCACTGTTTGTTGAACGTTAGAGCGAGTTTTGCATTAGATAGTTTTTTGCTTAATGATTCACTGGATGGATGGTTTGCGATCGTGTTAAGATTATGCTCATAAAAATCAACACTCCGAAGCTCATTAATAAGTACATAGTGAGTAAAATAAAAAAAACATGACTTTGGGTTCAACGCGTTTAGTGTTTTCTCAACACATTTTCAAGAACAAGGGTCACATCGCTAATAAAGTACGAATCACGACATTTGAAACAATAATAACTTCTATCTCGTGCAAAATAATAAAAGGGTAGTTCAATCTTATGATCATGTAACTGAATATGTTAACTAAAACTTACTAGGCTAATCAGTCATCAACAGAATATACAAGTACACGACTAACTAAATTCATACAATCAAACACAATCATACATACAATCATACAATCAAATACAATCGCACAACTGCGAGTTTTATCACAAGCGGGGACCTTCATAGAGCTGAAGGGTCCCTCTTGACGTTCAAAATTGTCTGTTCAATAGTTGGGTTCCTCTTCTCTGATGCAGATCGTTCGAGAGCCTGTCAGCCGTCTTCTATCAGGGGCTCTGTCACAGGCAATGGTGGTGTTGGCTACGATCTCTTGCTTGTCAGGGTTTTGTCGTGCTGGATTTGGGAGTTGCATTTGTGGTCCTCCGTTTGTAAGGTGCATGGTTTCATCGTCTGAAGCGTTGTTGTTGTGCAGCCGATGTATCCGCTGTTGGGAAGGAGTGCGCAGTCTCCTGTTTGGCATTTATAGCGAGACAGGCATTTATAGCGAGATTTACAGGAGACTGCGCACTCCTTCCCAACAGCGGATACATCGGCTGCACAACAACAACGCTGTCAAGACGATTGACATGCACCTACAAAACGAGACCACAAAAATGCCTCCCAAACCAAGCACGAACAAACCCTGACAAGACCAGAGATCGTAGGCCAACACCACATCCTGGCAGAGACCCTGACAGAAGAACGCCTGCTGGCTCTCGAAGCGATCTGCAATCAGAGAAGAGACCAAACCTATGAACAAGCATTGAACGCAAGAGGGACCCTTCAGCTCTAGAAGGTCCCGCTTGTGATAAAACTCGCAGTTGTGTCGATTTGGTATATTGATTGTATGGATTGTATGTATGATTTGTGTTTGATTGATGAAGTAGTTAAGTCGTGTCACTTTGTATTCTGTTGATGACTGATTGCCTAGTTAAGTTTAAAGTTAACATATTCGTTACATAGATCATCAAGATTGAACTACCCCTTTTATTATAATTTGGCACGAGATAGAGTTATTATTTCAAATGATCGTGATTCCGATAACTTATTTAGCGCTGATGTGACCTTTGTTCTTTGAAATGTGTTGAGAACAAACACGAACGCGTTTGAACCCAAAGGTATGTTTTTTTTTTACTTTCACTATGTAACTTATTATAGAGCTTCGGAAGTGTGATTTTTGAGCATAACTTAAACGTCGCAACAACCATCCGATCCATTGAATCATTAAGCAAAAAACTATCTAATGCAGAAAGCTGCTCTAAACGTTCAACAAAAGTGGCGGAATTGAATAAATCTACTTCCGGCTTTTTACAATGATTATATATATATATATATATATATATATATATATCATCATAGATCTAAATCTTCGTCGTTCAAAGAAATATCTCAGCTGCCTTCCACCTAATATGTTCAATCATTTCAGAACCTTTGAGTCGAGTGGACCTTCTTTTGACTGCTGAAGATGGAGATAGTTGAGAGAGACGTGTCCTCAGAACATGCTAAACCACCCACCATATCAACTCAAAAAGGATTTCCAGAAGCACATCAACTAAAGGTAATGTATTGCTTGGAAGAACGCGTCATATTCTTATTTGTTTGGTGCTGCTCTTGCCATTCTTATGTGGTTGCTGGTTGTGGTCATCTATGGGCATTAATATAATAAGTGTGGACATGTTTTATGCATCCTGGTGTAGCAAACTGATACAAAATTGTGTTTACACTTTTATATATAGTAGAATCCAGGATTGAAAATGTTATAGCTAGCTTCAGTACACAATATCATTTGTATATATGTTTAATATCATGCTGTCCTTAGCATTTTCATCATTTCCTCTGTGTTTTCAGGCTGATTCAGATGCTGACCTTACCAGTTCTGGGAGAAAGAAGAAGAGTCTGTTTGCTAGACAGGCAGACAAGCAAAGAAATCAAGCTTCTGAAAATGTATCATGCGGGAGTCAGGTGCAGTCAGACTCTGGATCAATTTCAGGTAAAATGCTGATCTTCAGTTGTACCAAATTTTACCTATCATTTGTATCACTCATATAAGTGATACAAATGCTTTTTTCATTGCTGTCCATTTCATTGTTGGGGTTCCATTTCTTTTTAATGAAGGGAGTGCTTTATCTTTAGCGGGCATATTGCCGGGGTGGGGGTGATTTCAGTCCCCCTCCGGTTTTTCATGAATAGTGGAAAAACGGTGGCGTAAATTCATAATATACATGTTTTGACCTGATGTCATCTCAGGTCAGGTCACCTGGTCAAGTCAAGTGACCCCACCCCAAACAAGTTTGTGATCGTGCCACAGCCAAAGTGATCGACCAAACGGTTTGAAATTCACAGGATGGCATAAGGTGATAAGTAGGTACCTATAATTATTTTTTTCTCTCAAATTTTGCATATTGGAGACCTAAGGTCAGGTCGATATCGTGACCTCCCATTATAAGTAAATGGAAAAAATAAATTATAGGGAAAAATGAAAAATAGGGAAAAATTGAAACATACATCCATAGGAAATGCCTAAATGTTGCCATTTTTACAAAAAAAAAAACACACTCTTGTGCCAAATGCTTATTTATTTATTTATATATCTTATTTATGTTCTTTGTCTTATGTTCCCTGTCTTATTTATGTTCTTTGACCTCTTTGAGGTCAACTCGGTGACCCCCCAAGTCACAGATGGTTTTTATGGAATAACTCTTTATCAAATCAAGGTAGAGTAATTGGGTTTTCACCATTGTATTTGGAATGACGAGACAGATCAATTGATGTACAATTTAACCTTGACCTGACCTTGACCTGATCTGAGTTCAGGTCAAACTTTTTAGATATGACCTAACTAGGTCACCCAAAATAGCATTCGATGCGTCTCGACGAGACGAACACAGCGGTAAAATATGTTTGTAATATATAATGCTTCTGTCAAAAGTTTTTCCTGAAAACAATTCGGCGAGTTTTAGAATGTTTCAAATTAAATGGTTTCTGCTGAACTAACTATAATTGGCCTTAGGTCAATCCTGATCAAATTTGGCGACGGAGAACTCAATTATTTTTCGAACGTTTTTGTGCGCGTCGCTAGCTTTTTAGTTATCGAGATATAGACGGTTTTATCAAAGTCAATCATCTTTAGCCGAAATTTGACCTTTGGTGACCTCTGAGTACTAAGGACTTCAATATTGACCTGTCCTAAAAGAAGAACACTGTACTTTCGATAGAGCTTGTATTGAGCTATCTAATACCGTTTTCCGCTTGTCGCTAGGTTGCGTGGTTTTCGAGACCTGGGGGTAGAGCGGAAATCGCTCCCGTAGTTCGTGGTTGGCGCGAACTCCCGGTATTGCGCGTGTTAACCGCGCGGTGCTGGGACCTCCAGTAGAGATGCAAATTGCAGGACCACGGAGGGGGCCAAATTCAGGCCCGGCGGTCCTGAAGCTGTGTTTGAACTTAGGCTTGCCGGTCCTACGCTGGTCTCAGCACAGGTTCGGGGGTTAACATATTGTTTAGTGTATAATGAAGTAAAGTAGACATGCAGATTGCTGTCTGCTGGACCTAGCGGGTGCTGTCACATGTGGCCGGGCTTGATGCTGGTCCCAACTCTTGTGCGGTGGCGGTGCCGTCTCTTTTTTAATATTTGTTGCCTCTCTAGTCTCCAGCCGAACGCTCGGTGCTGGATGGGGTAAATTATATCCCCCTCGTATCGTCCGAACCGATGACCACAGCGGGACGCGCAAGGCGGCGATCGAAGGCTCTCAATGAGACGAATCTAATGCATACCAGACATTCTTAAAATAAGGTTGCATGTTAGGTTACTGTCAGCTCAAAGGTCACAATTGACATATTCGAGTTTTTGGGCCATACTCTCCATCCCAAGCCTTAAATAGAGACTACTAGTGCTAACCCGTCCGCTTCGCTGGGCGATTACAGGTTGTATGGTGGTGCAAGCCAGTGACAAGCTATTAGGGATTGATAACCCGTACTACCCGTGGCACACCCTTCGTACCTAATATACCTATAATACGTTTTTGTACCCTACCGAAAATAAATCCACTCCTCCCTGCCCAACCAGCCCGTGTCCTATGTAACGCACCACTAATTCGCTGGCATCTCCGGGATGGAGGCATCCGCACCAACTCATCACGTGAATTAACTGTGACTGTGGGAACAACAGAGAGACAGACAGCCTTTCTTTAAATAGTAAGTTAGATTATTGCACCAAGTGCTCTCAAAGGTTTAATGCATCTCCCGCATTAAAGGGACACTGCCACCTTCCCAAAAGTTCTCAAATGTACCCCGCTTGTGGTGCTAAATACGAAGTAATTTGCCTGCAACACGATTATGACATTTGTTTCTCACCCAAACAGTGCCAATTTCGTGAAAAGTTTTATATTTGGGTGATGACGTCACATGAAGGAATTTCGGAATAGAAAAAACCTTTTACGCTGCAATATGTTCGGCTAATGTATGGCTAAATGTAAAACAAGTCGACTATGATCCAACATTTAGTAAGAGTGACGACGTCATCCGGACCAAGGTTCAAAACTGGGGACTGGGGATGTTACAGATGTCAAAACCAACTCAAAATTTCTTTGTGATTCGACCTCGGTGGCTGTTTTAACTTATACTATACATAATTGCAATGCCTGGCACGGAAAATGGCTATCTCAACTCAAATATAATGTTAAGTTGGCAGTGCCCTTTAATAAAAAGTGAAATGGTAAGCAAAGGTCGAGGTCAAGCTCAGGTCACAAAAGGTCACTGTTGGCAAGAGCCGGGATCCAGCTGATATCTGGATCGTTGTGTCCTGTGTCCTGGGATCCACATGGTGTCTCGGGATCCACATGGGACACCAGATCCAGGTACACAATAAGCCGAGGGATCCACAAAGACCCCAGATCCTGATATGTTTATGCCAAGGGATCCACTGGGATTCCAGACCAACTTCGGGATCCAGACACACTGGTAGGTAGGTACTAGGTATCTACTTCTAGCTAATTTTATGATATTGGAAAGTTAATTACAATATCTATGTTTGCTAATAGGTTCAACTTGCAAGGTAATTTGCAGGTACTTAACATCTACATAGTACATACTTCATACGCAAAATAGAGACCTTATATTTTTATGTCAGTCATCTTGTGTTTCAAGATCTAAGGCTCAATTTAAATTAGAGGTCCACTGGGATCCCAGATCCTGAAGCATTTTACGCCGAGGGACCCAGCAGGATCCCAGATCTTCATGCATTTTACGCAGAGGTATCCACTAGGATCCAATATCTTCATGCATTTTTTACTGAGGGATCCACGGGGATCCCAGATCCAACTTCGGGATCCTGGCACAACTCTGGCAAGAGGTCTATACGAAAGTCATGCGAAACATGTTTTGGTCTGTTTTACACGTATAATTCGATGGTTGTTGCCATTTTCACAACCCGATATCAAAGGACATGGTCAGGTCACAAAAAGGTCAAAATTTGAAATTGATTAATCTAAATAAAAAAGGCATGTTTCTAGACCAGTTTTGGCTCAGAAATATAGCAATGACACTTGTCTCTATCTGGTTGATAAAGCCCCCAAAACGCAATTGAAAAAATACGTCATAAGTTACTTATACATAGGGTACCATTACTCAATAAAAAACATAGTAATTGCTTTGAAATTTGGTTTGGGTATCACCCATACTTAGTTCTCTCACATATATTCCAGTATTTTAGATATTTTGAGAAAAATAAATCAGTTTTGTAGAACAAATTCTGAAAAAAAATCAGATTTGGGGGATTTTTTTGGTCAAAACCCCAAAATTTCGAGAATCCGAGACAACTGTTTTGAAGACAATGTCATTTTCTTCCTTTTCACGTTTTTGGTTTGCTATTTGCTTCAAAAATAGATTTACAACGATTTTGCAAACATTGATCGTTTTTCTACCAAAAATGGCATGACATGACGTCACTTAAACGTCATTATCACCTAGATTACTGCATCATTTTCAGTGAAAATTTGTGAGAAGACTTATAATTGTACTGAAATTTCACGTCGCTATTTCACATCGTTTTCAAGTTTTTGAGAATATCCGAGAGTGGAATTACCCCCCCCCCCCTCCTCCACTGCCGTGCGGGTTAACATGGAGTTGAAATTTAGATATTTGATTGGTAGAGCCAGGCTGGTTATTGATGAATCTTTTTGGAACAATTCAATCACGATGAATTTTGGAACATGAATGATTCAATAGCCGTTTGATTCATGGATAACAATGTTGAGAAATTTTTATTTCCGATTCAAATAATAAAAACATATTTTGATATTTTGCGTTTGATTCACCATTGAAACAACGTTAAATATTTTTTGTATTCAATCAGCCTTGTTTCTATGCGGGTTTTGATTCAACCACGTTTCATTAATTAAAAGATCTGGTGGTGAATCGATTCGTTTTTTAATCAAGGGATTTTTATTGAACGATTATAATCGATTCAATCAGAGTTTAATCAATAACCAGTCTGGGTAGAGCAGGTAAACATAATTTTTAACATTTGATTTGCAAAAAAAAACTCACTGACCATGTCAAATTGTGTGTTTTTGCATATAAAGCATTTAGTAAATAGTTGCATTTAAATAGCTTGTGCTCGTGATATCGCAGAAAAGACCGAAAATACAAATAAAGGTCTAAAGAGTTTGTATTTCACATTGCAGCTTCGTCGAGAGTTAACAATATTACAAGATAGTTTTCAAACATAAGATATAATACGTGCCACTTGATTATGCAAAACACCGCCGGAAGAAAATTGTTCACAGATAAATACATACACACGTACAGTCACTATTGCAGTAACAAATACGTGAGTCATCAATAATTACCTCGGTATTATAAGTTTCACACATTTTTTTAAAATTTCAAAATATTTGTGACTCCGTCGCGGGCGTCACCTCTTAGTCACAGCAAACTGTTTCCACGCTGTCATCCACGACAGAGAGGTCGTAAGATACTGCTGGTCCAGGGTGCTTCAGACGTCCTCGTCTACCACATGTCCAGGTCCACCTGCGGGATGGCGTCACTGGTGCAGTCAGTGACGGCGTTGGTGGCGCTGTCGGCCACGCGGAACGCCAGCGGCTGGATGCGCGCCACGTCTGCCACGTTGTCGCACAGCACGCGCGCCCAGCTGGCGCGGCGGACCTGCTCCAGCTGCGCTCCAGACAGCCGCCACGGCCTCTCCGAGCCCCCCAGGTCATAGAAGAAGTTATCACCCTGGCGGAGACGGATGAACTGGTCTCCCACCAGGCGTCCGAACGTGCGGCCAAGGAGAACGTGCGGCAGAGGCCGCTCCAGGAGTCCGCCGATGAAGAGGTCCACGTCGTCAACGTGCCCGTACACGCCGCGCAGCGCCGTGATCGCCTCAGCTGACATGTCCCGGCGCAGGTGCTCCCAGTTGGAGGCGCGGCCCCGGCCAGTGGCAGCGCGCGCGTCGTTGTACGTCCCGAGGCCGTGGTCGCGGCCACGCTGAATGTTTAACGCCACCAGGTCGAGTCCGTGCGAGTCCCCGTCGGTCTGGAATAGGTGTTCGGTGACGTCAGAGGCAAAGTTGGCGTCCATCGCCTGCGGGCGCTGTGCGGCGAGACCGCGAGCCATCTGCGTCAGAAGAGCAGCGTCATAGAGGAGATGCGGATCGAAGAAGACGTCCCGCAGGAGGACACTGGACGTCTGGACGCCGAGGGAGGAGAACAAGCCGATGGTGCCGGAAACGAGACTGTGGCCGAATCGGAACGCCGCCGTGGCGAAGGCGTTGGTGACGAGCGGCTGAACCCGACGGCGGTACTTGCCGGAGTAGCTGCTGCCGCTGTCCACAAGCAGTTCGTTGCGCGAGAGGTAGTCGAGGTCGAGCAGCGTCGGCAGCCATTCGTTGTAGGTGATGTGCTGTAGCTGGCCGATGACGACTCGCCGCGTCTCCTGGAACAGTCGCTCGTCGTCCCAGTCGGAGTGTTTCGCTGCCAGCGCGGCCGCTATGCGGTTGTGCTCGCGAAGCCAGACAGTGTGCACCAGCGTCAGACCAACCTGCTCGTTAACCCGCTCATCTCCGGCCTCGAAACACTGGGCGGACGTGTTGGCGCAGAAGGCGTCCGCGTCGGCTGGCAGCAGTGGGCCGGCCTGCGTCTTCAGTCGTCCACCGCTGAGATGGCGCAGATGGCGCTGCTGGTCGGCGTCCGAGCCGTAGACCTGCGAGCCGTCCAGGAAGTGAGTGAGGCTGTCCTGCTGCTGCGCGTCCGTCGGAGCGCCGCAGTCGGGCGCTTCGGCCGGAAGAGATCGTACAAAGTCCATGCAGCGCACGCCGAGCGGGCCGTAGAAGGGATCATCAGCGGGCACCTCTATAGCGAGGCACTGTGGGTGTGTATCGGCCTCTGGCAGCGGCTGGCTATCAGCAGAACAGCAGGCGATCCCTGCGCCGTCGCTGAGAGAGAAGATGGGCGTCAGCGCCAGGTCGTGGTCCACAAACTGCCCCCACTGCATCACGGAGAGAGTGAAGCGGTTGTCGGCCGTCTCGGTGTCGCCGGTGACGGCCTGGCTGACGCGGCGAGCTGACTGCAGAGGCGAGCCGTCCCGCTGCCGGCTGCGAGCTGCGAACACGCCGTCATCGTAGCGGCTGGGCAGCAGGCGTAGCAGGGCCGCCCCGGCCATGCCCAGACGCCGGTCGGTCGGGTTGTTACAGGAGCCGTCAGCGGTGCGGAAGGAAGGGGAGGAGGGACAGGCAGGGGTGGTTGGAGCAGGGCAGTTTGATCCCCCGCCGCCGCCGCCGCCGCCGCCGCCGCCGCTGCCGCTGCCGCCGCCGCTGCCGCTGCCGCCGCCGCCGCTGCCGCCGCCGCCGCCGCCGCTGCCGCCGCCGCTGCCGCCGCCGCTGCCGCCGCCGCTGCCGCCGCCGCTGCCGCCGCCGCCGCCGCCACCGCCGCCGCCGCCGCCGCCCCAGCCGCCGCCCGGACGACCTCCGTCATGTGATGGTCGTCTGATTCGCTCCAGCTGGAGGAGGGCTCGCCTCGCGGTCTTCTGCTGCGCCGGACTGGAAGTCTGTAGGTGGCGGTGATGTCGCGTCGGGCCGCGCGCCACCACTCCGTGCTTCAGCAGCCGTCGCTCCAGCCGTTCCTGCGCGGCCAACAGCTCCTCGGGAGCGGCGCGGTCCACAGGATAGCTGTGGTGCGCAGAAGGAATGCGGCTCTGCTGTGTGGAGATCAGGTCAGGCAGTGAGCCGGGAGCAGGAGCGGTCGGCGCTGTCTGGCAACATACCCCGACAGACTGGTCAGCAAGGGAACAGCCGGTCTGCGAGACCCCAGCCGGCGCAACGCGACACAGAGATGGCGGCACGCAGCGGCAGCTGTCCCCACCGCCACCGCCGCCACCACCGCCGCCACCGCCGCCACCGCCGCCACCGCCTCCCGATGCCGCCGCCGCCGGGTCCACTGCCGCCGCTGGGTCCACCGCCGGTCCACTTGCCGCCGCCGGGGTCCGCCGCCGGGTCCGCTCCGTGTCCACCGCCGTCGTCCACCGGCCGCCCACCGGGTCCCCACCGGCCGTGTCCACCGCCGCCACCGGGGCCACCGCCCGGGCGCTGCCTCGCGCCATAGGCCACCATAGCCACCGCCAACTGAGGGAGAAGAGACGGTTGAATGTTGATTGATATTTTATCGTGAATCTCAGTATGCGGACATGAAAGTTGACTCTGTATCGCAGCGGTTGTCAGCGGCAGGAGTAGGGTTATATTGGTTACTTCCTGCTAATGACCAGAATTACTCGTTATCCCTTCCCCATTGCTCCGACAGCAGTTATCGGCATCAAGCTATGCGGTACAGCATAACTTCAGGCGTTTGCCACTAGTGCCATCTAGGGACAGGAATATGAGTTGGCATGTGCACAGTTCCCCATAGGGCCTGTTCCCGTCGCGCCTCTAACCGCCTCTAACCTCCTCCGGTCGTTCCCGTGGTTGCTCTAAGTTGCTCCGAGCTCTCCAACTGCTCCCGAAACCTCCTCTAAACTCCTCAAACCTGCTCCCGATCTCGAGGTGGGACAACCAGAGGAGGCTGGATGAGTACATTTATGGCGCGGATAATACATTTATTAAGTCAACAGATACTCAACCTTCTACGCAGACAGCTGATACCTCCTCTAAACTCCTCCGGTCGTTCCCGTGGCGGCTCTCACACGGCTGCTCTGGGCTGCTCAAATTTTATCTTAACTCCTCCCGGGAGGCGCGACGGGAACAGACCCATAGTCTATGGCAGTGGTTCCCGGTACAAAGCCAGGGCAAAAACCATAAAACAAATCTGAGTATCAGTTGGCAGTACTTGCATGGATGAGAAATACCCTATAGGTATTTCTCATCCATGGTACTTGGTTTTGACTTGACGCTCTTTATGTTAATGTGGGAACACTGAAACAGAAACCAGGAAACAAAGGAGATCGTGCAATGGTTCTTTGTGCGTCATGTTTATGTTTATGTTTATTGATAAATCACCAACAGGCACAAAACCCGGTTACAGGCGAAGTCAGGAGATAAAACTATATCATCAGTACGGTTCGTTGGAAGGGCTCAGAGGGGTCAAACTACGGGAGATGGGTACACCATTCGAAAGCTGAGCTCACGCGGAATCTATCGGAAAACAATTGTCAAAAATCCATCGAGCATCTTTTTTAATCGACATTTTGCCCGAAATCGCACCCCTTTCGTTTGGCTAGGGCTATCGCGTATGGTATGGTGAAAATGCAAACTAATGGCGTGTCTACCGTTTCGTCGTGCTCTGCGTGCCAAGGTTTCATAGAATGCAAAGCCATCATATGGTTTGGTTGGTTGCACGGCTGCATCAAAGCCAAGCGCTCCCGATGTCGGCACTAATGCGCACTCCTGCCCGCGCCTCACGCGCAGAATCGCCCCTCGCGACACGCGAGCTGAGCACTGCGCGCCGCCGACCCGGCTTACGGACCGGCCTCTCGGCCATTCACGGACAAACGGTGCATCGCATGTTGAAAAACACCAGCTCTGTCCACTAGCCCTGTTATCAAAGGAGATCGTGACAAATTTATAGCAATCTCCGATCGCTACAAATGGTACTTTTGGACAATTCTATGGCTCGACCAACTTCGAGTCTGTACACACTGTGACGTCAGAGGCAACTGCACGGCCGCCGCCGACCAGCTGGCCGGTCAGGGTCAGGTCATGACCGGCGGCGGCCGCGCAGTTGCCTCTGACGTCACATAATGTACTGACTCGAAGTTGGCCGAGCCGTGCCGGCGCCCAGTCCCGGTCAGAGGTTACGGGGCGCGGCTGATACATGTGTTAATGTCAACAGACACCAAACCTTCGACGCAAACAGCTGATACCTCCTCTAAACTCCTCCAGTCGTTCCCGTGGCGGCTCCCACAGCGCTGCTCTGGGCTGCTCCAGCTTGCACTAAACTTCTCCCGGGAGGTGCCAATGGAACAGACCCTACGTTTGGCAAATATGGTGCATATCATTGTCAAAAAGTACCACTGGTAGCGGTCGAAGGTTGCTGGAAATTTGTCACGATCTCCTTGGATAGCAGGGCTGGTGGACAGAGCTGAGTTTTTTTCTACATATCGCCTTGGGTTTTTCAAATTGCGATGCACCGTTTGCCCGTGACTGGCCGAGAGCCCGCTCCGTAAGCCGGGTCGGCGGCGCGCAGTGCTCAGCTCGCGTGTCGCGAGGGACGATTCTGCGTGTGAGGCGTGGGCGGGAGTGCGCCTTAATGTCGACATCGGGAGCGCTTGGCTTTGATGCAGCCGTGCAACCAACCAAACCATCTAATGGCTTTGCATTCCATGAAACGTTGACGTGCATAGCATGACGAATCGATAGCCATGTCATTGATCTGGAATTTCGTCATACCATGCGCGATAGCCCTGGCAAAACGAAAGGGGTGCTATTTCGGACAAAATTTCGATTTATTAAAAGGCACTCGAAGGATTTTTGCGAAAATTACATCGCTGGATTCCACGTGAGCTCAGCTTTAGAATGGTGCATCTCTCGTAGCTTGACACCTCTGAAGTCTGAAGTTGAACCCTTCCAACGAGCCGTATCAGACGAATCAGCTATAACTCTCGCCTTGCTGTTCACCGTCATTACCCCCGGCCGAAGGCTGCATTACCCCCGGCCGAAGGCTGCATTACCCCCGGCCGAAGGCTGCATTACCCCCGGCTGAAGGCTGCATTACCCCCGGCTGAAGGCTGCATTACCCCCGGCTGAAGGCTGCATTACCCCCGGTCGAAGGCTGCGTTACCCCCGGCCGAAGGCTGCACTACCCCCGGCTGAGGGCTGCATTACCCCCGGCCGAAAGCTGCATTACCCCCGGCCGAGAGCTGCACTACCCCCGACTGAAGGCTGCATTACCCAAAGTCAGGTAATTACCCCTAATTTGAGAATCACGGATCTATTTGGATCGATCCCAATGTTGGTTCCACGCGTGGATGATCATTATTTTTGGTAGTAAGCCACCAAATTATAATCTTATTTTTGATCCGAATGTGATCATTTTTCTTCTTCCGAATGGGATCATATTAGTATCTGATGGCCAATATTTGCATGAATCGCAGAGACGGATCGCAGATCTTAAATCTCTCCACAAATATCCAGACCGCATCTTTGTTTCCCTACAGATCTCATGACAAATGCAGCAGTCTTGGCTTCCACTGAATCTCTCGATGAAATTTGGCGACAGGTCTCGTTTCCCGCAGGATCATGTGATAAACCTTCATCGTGGATATATGATTTCAAGTGATCTTGATAATTGATCTCACTTAACTTTGTATTTTGAGTGCTAGTTTGATTGGGTGTAATTTTGCAGCGCTAAATGTCCACAGGAAAAACAATATTTAGTAACAGAGTTTATAAACAGATGTAAAGTATACCCTTGGCAAAATACAGTAAAAAGTGAAATATTTAAATGTATGATACTATGTATGTACCATACTCAATGTAGCAACTTTCGTTTCTCTATTACTACGTTACAAACACATTTTCCCCTCAGTAACGGAGAACGAGCTCGCCTTTACAAATGTGATGGACCGTGTACCTTTCGTTACTTAACAATATCCACGGCAGTACACGTCAGATCGAGCAAGCCATAATAACCTACCTCTTACATTTCGATGAAACTGCGTGTCGGGGCTTACCTGGGCCGTATATTCTGCTGTGAAATTTTCAGCTCCGTCTGTCGAATGGTTTGCGAGTTATAGCCTTAGCCTTAGGCATATTTTCGATGTCGCGCAAAGCTCTAATTTTCAGCGGACGATATCTCCCATTTAAATCATTGAAATGATACAAACTTTATAGCATCAGAATCGCAATTGAGTATTGAACAGAAATGAATGTAATATTCTTTTTTGAAAATTTAACTATTTTTTCTCTCCCCATTCTCCAATTGTGTTACTGCATCGAATGCTTATATATCAAAGTCGAGTCTGGCATGGAAAAAAGACCAATAATTTAAAATGGCCACATTATGAAATCACGTGATCTGACCTGATATCACATGTTCGAATTCCAAAAATTAATATGTTGCTTTTTATGTTGAGTTTTGCATAACATTACAAAGTTGTCAGAAGCTGAAACTTGAAAACCATGCAACGAACGGGGCTGAAAATTGCACAGCTTGAATCTTCGGCCCAGATAACCTCCTACACGTAGTTTTACGAAATCTGAGATGTAGGTATGGTGTTATGGCTTGGTCGATACGTCATGGAATAACGCCCCAGTCAGCGCCCCGCTCCAGGGTAAATGGCTCGGGCGTAATCTGGTCTTAGTTACAGGTGTTCAGCGCTGGCTCGGTGGTTTAATCCCATATGGCTCTCCTGTATGGGCCTGACCGTGAGGGTGCCGGACTCCGGTGCTGGGTGGGTGTTTAATCCCATATGGCTTCTCGCTGTATGGGCCTTGACGTGAGGGTGCCGGAGCTCCGGTGCTGCGGTGTTAATCCATATGGCTCTCTGTTATGGGCCTGACCGTGAGGGTGCCGGACTCCGGTGCTCGTGGTTTATCCCATATGGCTCTCCGTATGGGCCTGACCGTGGGGTGCGGACTCGGTGTTCCGGAACATAAAAGTAGCGGGAGTTGATAGATACCGAATAATCTGTTTAATGCATGTATCGAAAGCATCGAATATGATTTTTATCGCCATCCAATGATAGACACGGGTATAGGAAAACATACACCTTGGTTTATGTTACTTTGGTTTCCATCTGTAAATTTGTAGCTGCTTTCCTACGGTCAATAACACGTCGACCAGCAGTATCCACGGCTGTGGCAAACACAAATTGATATCCGGAAATGTCTTACAAACTTTGGCAAACATTCATTCCGGGTTGCGTTCGGCTCTCCTGTGATACACACCGGCAGTCTTTTCTCTTGCATTCGTGATATTGACTTTTCCGTGATATACTCTGGTCAGGAACTTAAATTGAAGTGGTAATGGGCGCAAAATAACCGAGGGCGAGGAAATTCGTCACAGCCCCCAAAAACGTTGTTTGTATTATATCCTACACACACACATATATATCATAGTATATATATATATATTATATATATATAATATATATATAATTATATATATATATAATATATTGTATATATATAATATATATATAATATTTAATATATATTAATATATTATATAGTAGATATATTAGAATATATATATATATAATATATATATATAAAACTGAAGATAACTCCAGATTTTCGTACAAAAAACCAAGAGAACGGCCACATCGTGATGAAGAACAACATGAGAAGAGAGACCTGAGTTTGCAACGCACCAATGTAATCTACCGATGGAAATGCCCAAATGGAAGACTAACAAGCTCCAGAACAGAGTAGACTACATTGGACGGGCACACGACTCCGCTCTCCCGACGACTAACAATTGCCCTGCACCGAACACGCCGCCTTGTGCACACACTAGAGAAAGTGCACAACCAAGTGACATCACTAGGGAAGAAGCCTGGTTGAGAACCTTTTCTGTCATCGCTCTGATAGGCATGTGGGCGCAGATTAAATATAATTAGAGGCGTTCTTATGCATGAGAGGTTGCCCGGTTCTTAACGGGCAAGCGTGACTACCTGGAGATTTTTACTTTATGTACACCACAGTCTATTGGCGGATGATATGTTGTAGTGATGAGTGTCATGTGGTGGTGCCTGGAGAAGACGATGCGAAATTGTGATTGTGAATTTTTGGGACGTCTATAATGATACTCCCAGATATTTTTGCTTTGTATTCATATAAGTGATTACGAGCGAAGCGCGAAGCGCGGCGCGAGTCGTCATTGAATATAGGATTTTTCTCACACTATAAGCGGGGCGACCCCGACCGGCCCGCGGGCCCGGCCAGACCGGACGACTGGTCAGAAGCTTAATATCTTTGAATCCGCATCCGATTGACAAGGCCGGTTTTTGCCAATCTGATAGTCCCGTGATTCAATGACATTATGATTATTTTACATGTTTTTTCTACATGCGATGGGTCAGCTGGCGCGTGACACGTGCCGTGTATTATCCTGCTGTCGCTGAGAACGGCTCGCGACCTATAAACGCCTCAAAAATTGGATTTTGAGGCTGGAAGCCCACTCTGGCACATGTTGCACAGTTGTCAAACTCTGGGTCACACTTGACGTGCGCCGTGCATTCCTGTTCCGTTCCACAGAATTACATGCAGACAGTCGGATTGCAAATAAGCCGGACCTATCACGTCTCCGCAACCAAAGGAAAGTCGTTAAAGAAACGGGTTCAAACACAAGACGCAGAGAAACGATTCCGCCCGGCGTATGCGACTATGTGTCGATCAGCGGCGCGTGAGCGTGCAAAGTTACTGGCTATGGCGGCAAATCATAGTTTTAATGACGTCGTTCACAATTTAAATCAGTGCTCAGCGCACCTATAGAACGTTTGAAGCGATGAAACAAACACCAAAATCTGTAGACCAATTTTGTACCGGTTCTAAAATGCATGCAAAAAATTGAGGTTTTAATGCAGCTTTCGCGTTAAAATCTGCCTGTTATTTTGTTTTTTGACATTTCCATTCATGGTACACACCGCGTAGCTTCAAACCAAGAGTGTGCTAGACGATAAATGATGCGCTGTAAAGCGCAATCAAATCATCTAATACCGGCGCACCAAAATGAAATTTTTGGCTAAAAACATTGAAGTTATAATTGCAAATTAAATATACCCGCTGCAAAACCTATTAAGTTCAAAGCATCAATTTTAGAGTTCGGATCTATTTTGCGACGGAGCTAAAACAACACATGGGCAGAAATAATTAAAAAGTGCACAAGACGAACCTCCGTTGGACGGGGTGATAAATTGACGCGGACTTTATTCGGACTCGCTTCGTCCTTCGCCGTTTAAGGCGTCTTACTGGTATAAGTGTAACATGTTAACATTGTTGTTAGTGCTTGAGAAATGTTATGGAACATTAAAGAACCGTGGTTTATTTACGGAACTAAATGCTGCAAGCATGTGAATTGAAGTATACTAGAAGGATCCCTCATTGACCTATTTTCTTATGAAACATTGGCTGGCGATTTGATAACGTTAATTAACGAAAAAGCGAAAGAAATGGGAGTACGCATCATTGAATTGGCTTAAAAAGACACAACTTGTAAATGTTAGGAGGTTATGTTTTGTGTTCAAATCAAAATGCATTTTAATGGTTGCTGCCTGCATTACTAATAAATATATATTATTTATATATATATTATTATATATATATATATTATATTAGTATGTATATACAACAAATGTTGTACTGTTTGATAAAGGCCTGTGACCGAAATATTACAACATAATAATAACGTTTTGATTACACTGGTTTTTTATGTTTTCAAGGAAAAAGGCATGATATTTAGCTTTATTATTTTGTACTAGTATGTTCCTCGCACAAGCGCTAAGCTCGATAAAGAACCACATATGTCAATTGGGTGATTCAAAATGTGTTTTATCAATTGAAATCTTGAGCTACAGCGCACCTCAAAACTCATCATCAGTATAAACAATAAACAAACCAAACAGGCTCAGGCAATAGGGAGGGATCCGGACGCTAGAAGTTACAACGCATATTGGTGCTGTGTTGCTGTTATCGTTGTCAGAACCTTGATTCCAAATTTGAGGCTTCTGGGATCCGAGCACATGTCTGGTAAACACCTTTTCGAAAAGTTGCGTTCGAATTTGTTTCCCCAAAATGAGTGCATGCGTTGCATTATTATTTCGAATTGTGAAGGTAAAACACGTACACATGTCTCTGATGAGACGTTAAAACACATGTGTGTATAGACATTAGGCATATATGCCTTGATATTCCTGTTTTCTTTGCTCCCTAGTACAGCAAATATACTTAAAATGGTCATCTCAGAAGGAGTGTGCATAAGATAGAGGGGTCACGGACTGCTGCCTACGGATGTAACGTCAGCAGCGGTCTGCTGACGATTGTATCACTGGCCCCGGTCAGTTGCCGACCGACCTATCATTTGTTGTCAATGCATTATCAAGGCGATAGTCAGCGGCAATAATATGTTAGGTAGTATGTTTACTAGTAGTTTTATGCATGAGTGGCATTAACGATTCAGTTTTGAACGAGCCGAAGGCGGTTCATAAACTGAATCTATATAAATGGCCACGAGTGGCGATAAAACGATTTAGTGCATGGCCGAAGACTGACTGTTTAGGAGCAAAGTACATATTTTTTCGAGAGTTCATGCCGGGTCCATTTACCTGAGGCTTAGCAGTGTATAGACACTTTTGGGAGTGTATTTAACACTGCAGTTTTAATACAGGGCCGCTACAGTTCAGCAAGAACATGTGGGATAGAGAGACGTCTTCGGCCATGCACTAATTACTGTGTTATTTACGCGACGATTCTGGACAGAGAGATAGATATATACCACTTCCTTACGTCAGCATATCTGTACATAGGCAAAGCCGTTATTTTGAACAACATTTGTTTTCAGTTGATTATATATTTGCATAACAAATGTCGTACAACAGCTTATGCTGTCATGCTAAAAGATAATATATGGCCGGTTGTTCCGGATTTCTACTAAAGCGCAATGTTACGGTAGCACCAACTACCCTTCCCCCTGTCACCATTTCGTCACGCTGTGGCTATTCCCCCCAACCCGTTACCCCCTCTTGCGTAACGCAGTTGATGAACGGCCCCCTATAAGCAAACATAGGGATTGTAATTAATTTTCCCATATTCTAAAATCAGCAAGAAGTAAGTACCTATCGGCGTGTCTGGATCCCGAAGTTGGATCTGAAATCCCAGTGGATCCCTCGGCATAAAATAGATCAGGATCTGAGATAATATTTGTGGATCTCTCGGCTTATTAGATATCTGGATCTGATGTCCCATGTGGATCCCGGGAGACATAACACATAAATCCAGATATCAGCTGGATCCCGGGATCCAGGCACATATCTGCTTGTGCTTACCACTATAATGAACTTCATAGCTGCAACTGGAGTTTCTGTGCCACCTGACCCGTGTAACAGCTTACTGGTCGGCGTCGTGGCCACCACTGGCATCTTTATTCCAACCCAGCACCGTCGAGGGTGCTGTTCCACAGGTGTGTGTGTGTGTGTGTGTGTATGTGTGTGTGTGTGACGTGTGCGCGATTGAGCCTGTACAGCAGCGTGACGAAGTGACAGGGCAGGTGGAGGGAGAGTCTGCGGGACAGGTGGATCGCTGCTGACGCGGAGGGAAGATGGAGAGGAAGGGGGAGGGTGTGTGGAATGCTGAGGTGCAGGGCAATGCAGAGGGAAGCCCGATAGGGGAGAGTGCCCATATGCGCCCCTTAAGCGAAAACACGTCCTGTGCTTAGCATATACGTCGTATGAATAAAAATGCAGCTTCAGTACGAGATTCGGACATTTTTCTAGCAAAATAACCTAATCATTTAACAATCGGATCACTTTTATGGTAGCTGTAGGATTTTTCGCAGACTGCAAAAGGCGCATATAGGCACATCGTGCCCTAATTGCACCATGACCGGGCGCATTCAGTGGCGGATCCAGAAAATCTTCAAGGAGGGGGCCATCAATTGCAGTGGTGCCCCTACCTATACCAAATCTGAAAACTCGCGGATTTGGTCCACTTATAATTTTGAGGGTGCCCTATTTCCAGTTTTTTTGCAAAATGTTAAGGACCCCTCAGGTCAGCAGAGTGCCCCCCTCAGCCGGCCAGAAAGCCCCCTGGGTGGCTAGAGTGCCCCTCAGGCGACAAGAGTGCCCCTCAGGCGGCCTAGAGTGCCCCCTCAGGCGGCTAGAGTGCCCCCTCAGCCGACGAGAGTGCTCCCCTCAGTCGGCCAGAGTGCCCCTCAAGTTCGAGGCCCAAGGGGGGGGGGCATGGCCCCATGCCCCCCCCCTCTGGATCCGCCACTGGGCGCATTTAGGTGACTTACTATTTCCAGTGTTATTTTAACATTGTTGCTCGACTTTGCAAATATACGAAAATGAAACCGTACGGTTTCACATTGTGTGTGTAAGTTATGTTTGCAACGAAGTTTCCCGTACCTAGATTTATGTGGGAAAAAGTTGTTTTAAGTCTCACAGGGTCAAATACCATGTGGTTATTACCACCGGGTCAAAATACCAAGGGTGCCTTAAATCCCGCCATGGCAAGTGTTATAGTGCCCTGGGCGCAATATGTATGGGCGCGATTTTGGAATTCACTGCAAGTCGGGAAAACAGCAATATGGCAGACATATTTGTTTTGAACTGGCTTTTTGCTTAAAAGGATTACAATGCATTGCTCAATCCTAAAATTCAAACCACTTCACTTCTTTCATACTGCACAATAAAAATAACAGTGCGTAACATGCATGTTTCCAGTAAAACACCAACATTTCGTAAAAAGACTTCCTGACACTGGCGATCCTAGAAAGTGTGATTTTGACGTTTGGGGGGAGGGGCAAATCCCAAAAATTTCCATAATTCTGAAAACTCATCGGATTTTCGCTTGCCTTTATGTATCAATAATGATTTAAAACAAACTTTCCTAGTAAAAGTTGCTTAGTTTTACCGAGAGAGAGAGAAGAGATGTGTCAAATTTGCGCCGATTTTGGGTGGTTTGGGGGGGGGCATGGCCCCTTTGCCCTCCCCCTGGATCCGCCCTTGCAGTGAGTTCCTGACAGCGACAACTGACCTTTGCTTGGCGACAGCAGACCGGAAAATAATGAGATAGTGATGGGGATTAATAATAAACACTGAAAAATCATATAGAGCTGATATTTTTCGAAATATTGACATGGGGGGACTTAGGAAACCTAGCGATGTCCATCAAGACAGCCCAGGTTCAGCCCAGGCCCCAGGTTCAGCCCAGGTTCAGCCCAGGTTCGGGACACCTCCGATCGAGCTGAAATTTGCAGCACATATCAACAAGGGCTTCACTAGTCATCACCTAAAAGCATGGGCGTAACGACCACTGGGTACACTGGGTACACTGTACCCAGTAAAATTAAACCTGCCCAAAATTGACTGGGTACTGTACCCAGTAAAAATTTAAGAATTTAACACGAATTTATTTAGAATCAAATGTGCGGAGAAGACAATGCACAAGTCAAATCTGTTTTCTTCTTTTCAAATATAAAAAAATGAAACCTTAAAATTTAGTAACAACCAGGCGAAGTTGCAGTCACTCTGCATTGATAACGAATGTGCTGGATTACAATTTAAAAAATGTAAAGACTGAATGTTAACCATTTTCAAACATAGCCATGTTCATAGTTGCGGGCCAACAATGGCTTGCGGCTCGGATATTTGGCTACCTTTGATATTTTGCCAGAAAGAAATCAATACACGGGACTTGTTATAGAAAAGACACGCAATTTCTGATGATCTGTATATTTGAAGGTGCAGCATGTAGAAATGCCTATCTTTCAAAATAAGCAGCCGTGTCCCATGGCCCATGGTAAATATTTGAGGCGACAGTAGCCATTTTCACGAAGTATTTATTTTTACCCGGTAGTACCCGGTAGTAACCAGTAATATTTCGTGCGTTTTGGATAATTGAGTCCAGGAACACGGCTTTTCCCACAAATTTGTGGTATCAATTGAAAGTTTATGAATTCATGTACAATTATCTGCTATTACAATGCAAAATTTCCCGTTAGTTTTCTTGGTATAATCTAATTCATGAACAAATATTACCGGATACTACCCGGTACTACCGGCCCGGTAGTACCCGGTAATATGTGTTCATGAATTTGATTATACAAAGAAAACTAACGGAAAATTTCGCATTGTAAGAGCAGATAATTGTAAATTAATTCATAAAGTTTCAATTGATACCAAAAATATCTGGGAAAAGCAGTGTTCCTAGAGTCACTTACCCAAATTGCACGAAATGTTACCGGGTACTACCGGGTACTACCGGATAAAAATAATCCTTCGTGAAAACGGCTATTATGTAGTTTTCCTTACGTTTTTGCTACGAAAACAGATCAAGAAGGACGCAGGAACCGTGGGGGCAGCTGCCCCAGCTGCCCTCACATTTTTTGTCTGTTAGCGGGGGGCGCTGCCTCCCAATTTTGAGGCGAATATTTTGCAATGCCTTGTCATTTGCATTCCACCGCATGCCACTGAGCTTTTAAAATAAGCATTTCAAGGTGAAAATTATTTTTAGGAAAACATATCTGAATTTATCGAATCAGTAATTTCAGTCGTCTTTTAGTCCTTTCAGTCATTGTAATTACTAAAATTTGATTTGTTGATATTTCAGTGAATCTGTCGCCGTTCGGCGGTTCACGCTCAAGCCGGTCCAGAAACCATTTGACAGCTTAGTTTGATGACGTTACCAAAATCAGTGCTTAGCGCTTCGTGATCGCAATCAAAATTGGAATTGCGGTTGCTATTGTCTTTGCAATCGCTATGCATGTATAGGAGCAAATCCCTCGACCCCGCGGAGCGCCTCGTCATTTGTTTTCCTGAGCCGCAGCGAAGCGAGTGGTGCGCGTTCTACGTGGATATGCCGGCAGATTCATTGAGCCAGCAGCCCAACGTTAGCAGGCTCCGCTTGATTCGCTGCGGCTCAGGAGAAAAAAATGGCGAAGTGGAATAGTGATTCACCTAATCAGAGGTTTAGCTCGCATATACAAGTACCTACCTACAGTGAATAATTGCTGATTACGGTCATTGGGTGTTGAAATGCATGTTAATCGGTTCGTTTATTGTCTAAAGCGCGAATAATGACCGTATTAGAACAATCACAATGTTGGTGTCATAGAACTCGAAGAATAAGGTAGAAACAGAATTGCATGTGTTGTGCATAACTGCATAGTAATACCGTGGAAAGTGGTCGATTTTTGTCTTTGAAATGTCATAAGTTAGTCAGCTTGACTGGTATCAACTTAAAATGTGGTACACATAACTACTTATCCAACAAGTTTGTATCATACAATTCCGTTTTTGAAACATCTGAAAACTTCTGAAAATATTATGTTTTGTCATAAAACAATAATAAGAAAAACGTGAGACTTCAGTTTAATAGCCGAGTATATTGCCAGTCAAATCAAGTCTCAATAAAGCAGTAGTGAACGCAGCGGTGTCAATTTTTACAAAACGATTCGGGGCCGAACAGGGGCGGAGCAAAAGGGCATTTACTTATATTTAAAGAATATAAAATAATATGTACAAAGTAGCTTGTTTTCGAAATTATTGATGTATGAATAAACATGCACATGAGTTTTGGTCTTCTGTAGGAGGAAGCCTTAAATCAAAGCTTTTGGCCAGGCCTCCAACCGACCAAAGGTGACCCTGCTGCCACTGGAGCCGTGGCGCCCCGATATGGGCGCAACTATAACAACATGAGGCTTTGGTGTAGACTGTGCCATCGGCATTAGGGAGACGCGACAGCCCATCAGTTTCCAATGATGCAGCTGTATACAATAGACTTAAAAATTAATACAAGTGAAATAGAAAAGGTAAAAAACTCAGCACTATAAAAATAAGTGGCTTGAATTCGTGTTTTTTAGGAGGGGTATATTTAGGACATGACTAATACTGTTTCGTCAGATAGTGTACCCAGTAACTTTGAGATCGTGGTTACGCCCCTGCCTAAAAGCATTTAGTGTCACTCCCAGCAGTTTGACCTCCAGAGGTCAAGCAAGGTCACAAAGTTTAAATTTGCACAGCACATTGTGGCCTAACCAAAAGAGCTAAAGGAATGAATCCAACGCTAAAATACTCGCACAAAATCGGTCTTACGTTTCCAATATCGATATGACCTCTAAAGGTCACCATTGTGACCTAAGGTCATTTGAAGGACTCAGGCCAGCCAGTACATTGCCAAACAGCGCATAACTGGTGTACAGAAATGATTTCAAAAACTTAAAAGCAAAGCGAAATGTGACCCAAGTGATGCACTAACGTTCACCGAACACGACTACTTAATAGCTATTGCCATAGATAACTGTAGTAACTGGATTGGACACGAATATTTTCTGCTCGTCATAAGGGTACAACTTGTG
>VOPJ01001400.1:0-31147 GCA_014673585.1 Semibalanus balanoides
TCGGTTGGAAAAAACATCATCAATAGTTGGAGCTTAAAATCCTTTCGTAAAAGTTAAAAAAAAACTTCGGGAAAACATTTATTTCAAAAGGACAAATATTTCCTTTATGCCTACTATTGAGTTTAAATCAGGCATAATAGGACATGAAATGTTTTCTGACATTATAAATTTGGGTAGAATGCTTAAGCAAAAAAATATCACTATTTTCCATAGCTATAAAAGACTGCAATTAATTTATTTTGGTACGTAGTGGTGGCGGACACGTCAAGCTCATAGGCTGGAATAAAAATGAACTTTGAACGATGATATTGGGCCACTGAGCGGAAATTTCAAAAAACGGACTTCATGGTGCTTATCGAATCCGGTTCAAATCAAATTTTACTTTGAACGGACAGTGTCCCGTTAAGTCAAACTTTAAGAAAAATGATTTTCCTCACAAACATTTGTACCAATATTATATGTGTAAAATAGTTTGTAGACAGTAAGTTGATTGAGTAAATTGTCTGTTATAAAAAATGAAATCTAAATTACAAACATTTGTATAAATTATATGCAATCACAAATAAATTCATTGTAATTGCAAACTTTTTTCTTCAAATAAGCCTTAAACCCACCATTGGCTAGGGGGGGCGAAAAACGCCCCCCCCCCTCCTCAGGGATTTTCACAATAGCTCACAAACGAACAGCGCTATCAACGCCAAACTTCGGGTACCTTATCCTTCATCAATTTGACGTCTTCAATGCAAAAATAAATAAAAAATAATCGAGTTATATCGACTTTAGTGAGGTCCCTACACACCACCTTGGCGCAAATATCAGCTAAGCTCTAACAGGCTGTAAATAGACCATTCCTTAAACAAAATGCAATTCAAAATGATCAAAAGATAACAATTTGCAAGGGGTAGAAAATGTCTATCTCGGATTTGTGAAATTTTGGGATTTTGACCCCAAAAAACATAAAATCCTTTTTTTGGAAAAAATGTCCACAAAATCAACATTAAAAAAACAAAAAAACAAAAACGGAAGATATGTAAGAGAAACACATATCTACATTATCCAAACCGAATTTCAACGCCATATCTCTATTTTTGAATCACTAATTGCTTCCCAAGTATGATTACCTCATTACGTCACTTTTTGAAAGTACATTTTGGGGACTTTATCGACCAGATAATTAAAAAAAAAATGGTACCACTGTGTTGCTGAGACAAGACTGGATTATATAAATGCATTTTTATTTACATTTATATATTTTCAAATTTGACCTCTTATGACCTGACCTTGACCTTAGATCGGGTCAGATCTGAAAAATGGTGATATAATCGAGTTATTTGTGTCATATAGGCCCCATCAAAACATAGTGATCACTGATCTCCTTGCAATTGTGACCTGATTCCTGACTGACCTTGACTTGACCTTTGCTGACATTACCTTCAACTTTTGCTTATACGAGAGATGCACCTTAGACATTGAAGAGCACGTTTGTGTTCGATTCTTTCGTATCAAATCGGCTTTGGGATGGGAATATGCTCAAAAACTAATAATAACTAGCGCATGTTGAACTTTTTGACCTGACTCGTGACGCTGAACTCATCTGACCTATTAATTATATAAAAAGTTGAGTAACGCCTTAGAGTGATTATCGTTGAGAGGCTTTCGATTTGCCGTCTTGCGCGTCTCGCTGGCAATTATTTGGTTCGGTGAGATTAACGAGGGGAGGGCGTTTTTCGCCATCCCCCCCCCCCAGCCAATGCGTTCGGTCTGAGAACCCCAGCCAATGCCGGGTTAACCCGCGCCCCCACCTGGGGGGTGTTTGAACTACCCCCCTCCAATGTTTTTCAAAAGATAAAGGAAAAAACGGCTGCGCGTAGCGCTCGCCAAATTTGGCATAACTATTTACTGATTCTTTGCCGGACATTTTGCAAAATTCAACGTTTTCGTGTCAGGTCAGGTCAGGTCACCAGGTCAGGTCAAGTGACCCTACCTTACAAACCGTTTGGCGGTCGTGCCATCACTACAGTTTTTAAAGGGATCGATTACTTCAAAACTTTCAAGGATTCAATTAAGTTATTAGTATCTACAAAATGTTATTTTGTTATTTTTTGTATCGGTGCCTTAGGTCCGGTCAATTTTGGGCGATCTCTCCCATTATAAGTCAATGGAAGAAATAAGTCAACATGCTTTCTTAGTCGAACGATATCAGTCCATTTCCTTCTGGATGATGTTATCATATGATATTATGTATGATCCAATTGTGCAGGTTTTGCTCAGGGAAGCATAACGGGGTCATCTGAGGTCACTCCCGAGGTCACCAAACTACCTTTTCGTCAATAACTCTGGCCATAAAGAAGATAGAGAACTACAACTTTCACCAGTGTGTTGTCTCGTTCAAGACGAACATCTACCTGATATGAACAATGACCTAACTTGGGTCACCACTGTGACCTTGACCTGAAGTTCATTTTTTTTAAGTTGACCTAACATGATCAAATTTTGACATATTTTCAAAGCGCCTTGACGCAGACAAACAGCGATGGCGTAAACCCAGTATGGCGTTATCTTTGTTAGGTAAGAAGTTATCACGGAAATATTTTTGCCAAAATCAGCTTTTTTTGACTTTAATTTGAACCTCTAGACGCCTAATAATATTGACCTGAGGCTCAAATTTTTGAGGACATCGGTGAGATTGAAAATTCTCATTGGCTAGCAGATTGTTTTTTTTGACGTTTTGTTTCTAGATAGCCAAGTAGTTTCCGAGATAATTTGGGGTTTTCTGGAGCGATGTCCTAAAACTTTGAAAATTTACCTCGATGACCTCTAGTGACCTGAGTTTGACGTGAGGAAAAAAAAGTCCTGAAATAGTTTTCGAAATATTTTTGGATACCATTCGGAACAGTGTCTTTTTGTTTTGGTCTACCGTGCCCATGGGAGCCCTTGAGTCTGAGGGGGGGTGTTCAAACACCCCCCAGTCGGGCGAAGGAAATGCAGAGGCCCAGTCGGGCGCGGGTTAAGTGATAACGCAAATACCAGGCATCTTGCAAAACCGGCAACACCCCCAAAACGTGCGGAATTTATGTCACAATCAAATATAGTATGCTTGGCGTTCAGTTTTATTGAACTGATAAAAATGCAAAAATGATATTTTGTTTATTACATTGCATTGTCTTTTTTATATAAATTTAGTCCGAATGTTTTGCATGGATGGCTTTTCGAGGTCAGGACCCGTGCTAAGCAGAGCTTGTTGCGCGGATCCTGACCTCACCACCCGATCGCACAATTCCTGCTGGCCGGCAGAATTTAGAGACGAAATTCGTACGTGCACGACATACCTGGACACTGTCCATTTTAGACACGGTTACCAATCGACATCTCATATCGCGTCTTTATTGGTGACAAGAATAGAAAAACGGTAGACTAAGACGCGTTTGATATTAGACACATGACATGTTTCCTATGCGACCAATTGAATATGATCTCACCTGGACACGTCGCATTCACGAGGCTGCGAGCTGCGAGCAGTGCGAGGCTGCGAGCCGGTAGCTGTGAGGCTCAGAGGTGGTGTCGACCTCCAGAGGCGGGGCTGCCACCAGCGGATTAACGCAGGTGGGCTCATTGCCCTTGTACAGGTCACAGCTGCCGCTGTGGTACGTGAAGCCACCGCAGAACCACGGCTCCATCGCGGTGCACTTGGCCGAACAGGCCATCAGGAAAGTGACATTATAGGTGACTTCAGGGGAGTTGGTGAACTTGCCATCTTCACGCCTATATTGAGCCTGTTCCTATTCAAGACCGAGCAGCATGCTAGCCGTCAGCAGGAGGCACAGGACTGAGATCGGGGACGTCATTCTCTCAACTGGAGCTCGCACTAGCCGGTGTGGACTGTTCGGGGTCTAAGGGTGGAGTGACGGGGGCCTGACTGAGGTGAGGGTGCGCCTGTCGCGCGCAGGCTCGCGCCGCGTTGACTTGCCCCTGGACACCCCTGGTCAATAGCAGAGTTCTTAATGGGGCGGCTTAAATGGGCGGCATGGCCGGCCGAACCCCACGGCTAATGGGGTGGGCAGGACGGGAAAATCCCTAGATCATGGCTTTGGCTACAGCTGTGACTGCATAGTCTACCTGGGGATTTCCTTTTGGCATCAATCTTATCAAACCAATCATGGTTTAAAGAAACCTTGTCATTTTGTCATAACAGTAGACTGAAAATAAATAATAAAATACTGAAATAACAGAAATCCTCACGGCTGACCAACGGCCAGCCATTGACATTTGGGAGTGGCTGTGGCTGTGGTTTTGATGCGATGGTTGTGGGGCGGCTAGGCCAAGGAAAAGTTCATCCATGTATAACTCAAGACAATAGTATGTAGCAACCTTTGTGTAAAATACTGGCGGATCCAGGGGGAACCAGGCTATGAGGGGGTTAGCAGCATGTCTTTTGCCCCCCCCCCAAAAAGTCAACAGTTTATCGTAAAAATTGCCTTTGCAGCAGTCAAAATATATTTACATTGAAAAGGGGAAAAACGCACCAATTCGCAGCATGAAACGAGTTTTATTGTTGCTTACACAAATTTGGAAAATGGGAAAATAAAATATATTAAGTGTCTTGCAGAGGCTTTCATTGTTGGTATGTAGTTAGTGCTTGCCCCAGAGCCCACTTCCTTCATAAAAACACTTTGAGTCGGGCATGTTTGCTAGTCAGCCGAGCTCCGAAAAAGGCGACGTGAACTCAAAGAAGCGAACATCAAAACCCGAAAGCTGCTCCAGTGGGGTCCCAACTAACTGGACCGAAGAGCTATCTAACCCGCGCAGGGCCGGTGCTCGGCGCAACCTTCCTCGGGCGGGGTGTTTCGACACCCCGCCTAGGTCTCTCTATCTTACTAGGTCTAGGTCCTATAGGAGACCTAACTCGGCTCCTATAGGACCTAGACATAAACATAAAATATCGTTCGAGAGTTCGTCAAAAGGGGTTCGGAAACCATTGAAGTGAAATTTGTATTAGGTCAATATTAGGGTCACCAGAGGTCATCAAAGGTCAGATTTTAGATTTTCCAGATTAAGGACATAGCTCCAGACACCCCCAATTATCTTGGAAACTATGATAGCTAGGAACAAACAGAATAAAAGCAATCAAAGGCTATTTAAATTTGCAGACGCCTCAAGTGTCATCAAAATTGAGCTCAGATCAATAGTTTAGGCCCCAGAGGTCATCAAAGGTCAAAAATGCAGTTTTTGGTAAAATATGTTTCCAGAAAGTTTTTTCATCTTCTAGAAATGATAGAAAATTAATTTTAACACTATCGTGTTTCTCCCGTCAAGACGCTTTGAAAAATATACATAATGCCCTGGTAAGATCAATTTCAAAATTTAACCTCAGGTCAAAGTAATTTGGTGACCCAGATAGGCAATTTTACATATGGGGCGACGCGTACAGACGAGATAAAGACAGTGGTATCGTCCGCTCGTCTCTATCTTTATTCTATCAAGAGTTATTAGCAAATCATTGCTGATGACGTCATATGACCTCAGATGACCTCAGATGACCTTGTAGATATATCTGAAAAACAATCGCACCTAGGTCATCTAGAATGAGCTAAAATAACATATTTCTAGAATCAGCCTGATACAATGCATATTTTCTTAATAGGAAGCATTTGTGTATTTTCCCGTTCACTAATAATGGGGATGTCAGGAAATTGACCTGACCTTAGGTCACCGATATGAAAAATCTGCGATATACGAACTTTATGTAGTCATGCTCTTATGAAACCTTGTAAGTACGAAACCAATCGGCCAAAAACGGTGGTTTTGGTGGAAATGCAAACTTTTTTGAAGGCGAGGTCACATGACCTAGCCTGGTGACCTGACTTGACATGACCTATTGTCAAACAATAGAGAAAGCTGTATAAAAGATGAATGAACAAGTGCTGAAAATGTGGCGGCACTCCACGCCGCTGTTTTCCAGATATCCAGGAAAAACCTTAGGGGTGTGTCTAAACACCCCCCCCCCCCCTCCGGCCCGGCGCGGGTTAATAGTGGGGACCAGGCCGGGACCATCTTCCCGAGCCATCTCCCCCAAGCTCCTCCAGATACACGAGGACCATTTATTCGCGGAATAGTCGTTCTGTCTCTTAATGCTATCAAACCATTTACATCATTACTACTTTTTACATTTGGGTACATATGTATGCTAAAGGTACACTGGTAAGTGGTACAGTTATTATTATCATATGCACTGTTGAGGGGTGACTTCAATAAGTCTCGTTATTTACTATCCGAGGCTAATGTAGGTATATGAAAAGCCATCTTCATTTCAATATTTTTCATCAAACCAAGCTGTGCAACTATTAAAAGGATTACCTGATCGGCTTTGCTCCAAACACGGTCTGGTTCCAATATAAAAATGTTGTTTTCCAAGACCTTTTTTATACGACGCTTCACGGCGTCAAATCGGTAGCCATTGTCACAACGAGGTGTCATAACGAAGCCATCGTCATCGTCTTCGGTTCGTCGAAACGCTGAATCGAATAAATATAATTTGTAGACACTTAACCTCTACAAAGCCTGCTCCTGGCAGTCTCTTCCTGCGGTCCCCCAGTTTGCGCTCCCCGATGTTTTGGTTTCATGGCGTTTTTAACAAAGCTTTCTGGATATCCATTGGCTGAGAATATTTCCTGAATCTTATTTCTCTCTTCTTTTAAAATTGAGGAGTCGCTATAACAAAGCATTCTAGCCCTGGTTTCGAGGCATCTGAGATGACACCCGCCTTCATTCCTGGAGGATGGTTCGAGTTGTACGTCATATAGACGTTTGACGTCGTCGCCTTCCTGTAAACTTTAAACTTCGTAAAATATACAACTAACTGTTAAACCTGAGTAAAAATAACGACAGAGTATGACCCTAAAGTCCTACTTACCTCCATTTTGTCTGCGTTTTATCAGCCTTTGCAGCATTTTTTATGTGGATTTCCATGTTATAGAAGGTACTGGAAATATTTAGCGCCGCAGAGCGACGCGATTTTGTTTAGGGTTCGCCTGATAAAACCCAGAAATGTAGACGGTAGGCATTGTAAAGGTTAAGAGGCTAAAAATGCTTTAATGCAGTTCAGCGTTACGACGAACCGAAGATGATTCCGATGGCTTCGTTATGGCGATTGCCACCAATGTGACGCCGCGAAGCGACGTGACAATTTCGCCGAAGACGTTGACGATGGCTTCCTTGTGACGATGGCCACCAATGTGACGCCGCGAAGCGGCGTGAAAATGTAAATTTTAGGTCGTGGAAAACGACGTTTTCATAATGGAACCAGAACTTAAGAATTGAAGGCAAGCCTTAGGTAACTCTTTTCCTGGTTGCGTAGCTCGGTATGATTACAAATATTGAAATGTAGGTAGTTTTTCATATACATTAGCCTCCGATACTCATATCACGATGGACTGGTGGCAGTCCGCGCTCAATCGTAGTTACATATTATCGTAAATAACTGTACCTGTACATATTTAGCCAAATGTAACTATTAACTAGTAATAGTGCAATTGGTTTGAAAGCAGTAAGAAGCAGAACGACTTTCGCGCATAAATGGACCCCGTGGATCTGGAGGAGCCTGGTGGGAGATGACTTGGGGAGATGATCCTGACTCCTGGGCTGGTCCCCACTATAAGGTTTTCGTTCCAGTAAATTGGCACCCCTGGAGCAGCTGCCGGGTGCCGATATCCACGTTTTTGCGTTCGTGACGCCTTTTTCGGATCACGGCAGACAAGCTAAACATGTAGCCCGCTTGAAAGCTAATATTATGTTAAGGGAGTGGGCCCTGGGGCCAGGAATTACCGTCAAGGAGAGCTTCCGCCGGACACTTAATGGAATTTCAGTTTCCCATTTTCCAAATTGGTCTAAGCAATACGCAACCCAAGTGCGATGTCACTAAAATGGCTGGGCGCACTCAGCTGACGACGTAATGCTAAAGACCATATGCCGTAAGTTGTTCCTCAATTCATCGGAAAACGACTGAGAACTTAGCTGTGTGAGATACATCATGTGAAAGAAAGGTATTTGTTTTATTTTTTGAGAAATTAAAATGTTACGCTTATTGCAAGAATTAAGTAAATTTAAGCTAAGAAAGAACACGTTGCGTTCTTGGCGCACTTGTGTCAAAACATTTCCTTAAATAGCGTTGGAATTTGCAGCCGTTACTGCGTCTTCAAATGATTTAATAGACTACGCTCAAACCTTGGCTGACGATTAAATGTTGTGGAAATATGTCTGAGAAATTAAAAAACGTGGGGTGCGGAAAACATAAGGTGGTCCATTCTTAGTAGAAAACAACAATATTTGTTTGACAAAATAAAAAACGTACCTATTCAAAATATTGAGTTTGTTAAAGTTGTTTTGATTTAAAAAATAAAATAAAATAAAAATACAGTTTCATTAATAATTTCGTTCAATCGACATTCGATATTTTAAAACGACAATCCTATATATTTTATATTAAGAAACATAGCCATAATGCTCTTAAAGAGCATATAAAGCAAATTCAGTACACCACGTAAAACAAAATGGCGGTTAACCCAATTCCTTGCGGGCGGCTGGAATTACGTTAACGTGCGGGGGCAGATTCTGCCCCCTCCCAGAGATCTCGAAAACCACTGGGTCGATTTCGATGGGACGAACACCATTTGATGCACCGTCAACATATCTTTCTTCTTGTCCCCCACCAAATATATGTTTAGGTTAAAAAAGGGGCCAGGGGGCAAATAATACATAATTGTGTGTGTATTTTTAAAGGCCATTGCGGCTATGTTGTTCGACCGATTTTCATGACCAAAACGTTTTTGAGCTTCCAGTGCACTGAGCTTTCACATATCAAAAGTACAAGTACTAAAATCAAAAATCATATGCGTATTCAGGGGATGTAAAATGAGGGAATTTTCGTATCACAAATATGCACTGTTCGTGATTGTTTAGGCGATATGAACGTCACATGTGGTCTTCTTTGTTGTAATTTGTTAAATATCATATATTGCGCATAGGCGGATCCAGGTTAACATCGTGGGGGCAACATGTGCGTAACGACTTTTATTATCTTACTAATTTGAGATTGGACCTAATTTGACGGTTGGTATCAATCGCCTCCAATTTTGTGAACCTGAGCGCGCCTCTGCCCAAAATATGTACATTGTACAATCCAAATATGTATGATGAATATTCCAGTGTCATCGCTCCTGACCCACTTATTGCACCGCAAACTACGAAGGAAGTATGCGCCGCACAACGGCATCCGTAACTGCCTCCCAAAACCGAAAGGCAGATGAGTCCTGTGACTCATTTAGGTCGTCATTACTCATTAGTGTCGTCCTTCAGTGTGCTGCTATAGACCTCTCTGCATGGACGTGCTGACCGTCCTGTCTGTCGGGCGAAGTGTCGACCTTCAAGAGGCTGCTATAGACCTCTTCTGCATGGAACGTGCCTGACCGCTCTCGTCTGTCAGGGCCAGTGTCGTCCTTTCAGTGTGCTGGCCTATAGACCTCATTCTTGCATGGCGTGCTGACCGTCCCCGTCTGTCAGGCCAGTGTCGACCTTCAGTGTGCTGCTATAGACCTCGTCTGCAATGGACGTGCTGACCGTGCCCGGTCTGTCAGGTGCAGTGTCCGTCCTTCAGTGTGCTGCTATAGACTCTCTGCATGGACGTGCTGACCGTCCCGTCTGTTCAAGGGCAAGCTGTCGTCCTTCAGTGTGCTGCTATAGACCTCTCTGCATGGACGTGCTGACCGTCCTGTCTGTCAGAGCAGTGTTGTCCTTCATTGTGCTGCTCTGGGTCTCTCTGCACAGACGTGATGACCTAATGACGACCTATAAGAGTCACAGGACTCATTTGCCTTATGGTTTTGGGAGGAAGTTACGAATGCAGTTGTGCGGCACATACTTCATTCGTAGTTTGCGGTGCATTAAGTGGGTCAGGAGCGATGTTACTGGAATATAGATCATACGTACTTGGATTGCATATATTTTGGGGCAGAGGTGTACTCAGGTTCATAGAATGGGAGGCGATACCAATCGTCAAATTAGGTCCCACTTCAAATTAGTAAGATGGTAAAAAGTCGTCACGCATATGGTGACCCCCACGATATTTACCTGGAAACGCCTATGCGCAATATCTGATATTTAACAAATTACAACAAAAAAAGACCACATGTGACGTTCATATTGTCTAAAACAATCACGAACGGTGCATATTTGTGATAAAAAATCCCATCATTTTACATCCCCTGAATACGCCTATGATTTTTCGTTTTAGGACTTGTCCTTTTGAAATGTGAAAGCTCAGTGCACTGGAAGCACATTGGAATACCAAGGAGTGCATAAGACACATTGGAATGCCAAGGAGCGCATAATAAACACAATTTTGCATATTTGACCTCATTTGACCTTGCAGATACTAACCTAGTGTCATACACTTTTCACAAGACAGAACCTCCCTACCCTACAAATTGTATTAATGTATCTGTAATGGGGAGACGAAATCTTAGGGAGATGGGCGGAATCTGGCATGAGTGTCGCCACCACCCTTGGACCTTTGGACAGTCCCCTGGTAATTTTTCAACTGCTACAATCTTTTAGGGATTTTCCTTTGTAATATGAATTGAAAATACAGATCGTTTGTAATTGATGATATTCCAATTATGAGAAGAACACAAAAAGGACTAATGCTATTCAAGCGCTGCAATTTGCCAGGCCCTAATGTCCAACCACGCTAGGGGTGGCGAGTCTGCCACCCCTGCCCCTATGGCTGGCGCCGCCACTTACGACCTGCACGTGCAAAGAGTACCCCCCAATGGTAAACCACTCTGCCATTATAGCTCAACTGCGACTTCAAGACAGCTGTTACTTGGCTTTCCGGGGCATCAGTATAGTCAGGCATTCATAATTATACGCACCATGGTAAACTTATGCAATTTTGGTCGTGCTGTGGTAAAGACTTGCAGGTGCAGAATAGATCGCATCATTTGTATACCATACTGGTAGCCTAAGGCATTGTTGCTACCAAAATCGCACGAAACATTTCTCTTTAACATCATCACATCGCGCTAAGTATGTCGGTAATGACCAGTTTGCAGCGTTGACGCCACGGGCCCACGGTCATGTTGTGCCGCCGCGATTCGCATCGGTGCGCTGCAGGAGTTTACCAAGGTCACAGGCGTCTTAACCTTTGAATCCGGGTCCTGACAATAATCAAGGTGATACAGCACTAAGTTGTTCACTGTGTTGCAATATGTTGCGTCTAGCTGGCTTCTTTGTGCCTGAGCATGTGTTGTTTATCGAAGTATCAAGATGCTAAGAAATAGCCGGGATCTTGTTGGGGATACGGTTATCTGGACCCTGGATCTAAGATCCAACATATGATCCCGTGCTACTTTTCCACGGTGATCTCATATTTTGGATAAACATATCAATTTCCTGTGAAGAATGTAAGCAAAAGGAAACAATAAGTTGCAAGGCGCCTCCAGTGTGCAATACCACTGTCCATTGTCGCAATGCCGCATTCAACTGTGGAAAACGCTTCGGTAAGACATGGGCATGGTGCGCGCGGACCCAAACCGGTCCTGCCTCGGCTGTTTGTGAACGTCACGATGGATCCGTTAGTCGGTCTCCGGTCTCGTTCTGTCGCGGCTGCAGACTCGGCGCTCAGGTAAGTCAGTGGTGCTGCGCGGCGCAGACACAGCGTGACGGTTGGGAAGGTGGTGCGTGTTAGGAGGTGGTGGAGGTGGCAGAGGTGGCGGAGGTGGCAGAGGTGACAGGGAGGTGACAAGAGGTGACAGAGGTGGCAGAGGTGCGGAGGTGGCCAGAGGTGGCGGAGGTGGCAGAGGTGGCGGCGGTGGCATGGAGGGTGGGCAGAGGTGGGCAGAGGTGGCCGAGGTGGCCGGGGGTGGCAGAGGTGGCTGGAGGTGCAGAGGTGGCAGAGGTGGCAGAGGTGGCGGCGGTGGTGTGAAGCGTGGACAGAGAGTCCCCCGCAGCACCACACGGCACAACACATCGCTCCGGAGCGCGTTGGAAGTAGTGCAGTGGCAGCGGCCTCGCGCAGAGTGGCCTCTTTGTACACTTGGCCACATGGCAACAGTAAGGAGCGGCCGAGTCGCTGTCTTGAGCAGCCGAGACCGGCGGGAAGTGGAGGTCGGCGGTGCCAGAGGCAGTGGAAGGTGCCGGATCCTGTGATCCAGGGACGTCATAGCAGCAGAGACTTTGTCGTCACGGCAACAGAAAGTGTGACGTCACACACAAGAAGGGGCTCAGACCGGGCGAGCAGCACTGCAGTCCCTGTGACGCTTATCACACTGGTGTGAACAGGTGAACCCTGTCTCTGACTGGTGAACAACTGAACCCTGTCTTTACGGGTGAACAGGTGAACCCTGTCTATGACTGGGTGAACAGGTAAACCCTGCCTATACAGGTGAACAGGTTAACCCTGCTATACGGGTGAACAGGTGAACCCTGTCTCTGACTGGTGAACAGGTGAACCCTGTCTTTACAGGTGTGAACAGGTAAACCCTGCAGTTTGTGTGCGCGCGAGGAGACCGACACGGTGATGCCGGCGCGGTTGGATCCAGCGATGGCAGCCTCTGTGCCGGGCTCGATATTGACAGCCCAGCGGTGACGAGCAGGACCGGCGACTCCTGCAGCCGCCGCAGCAGGACCAGGAGCAGGAGTCGGAGCAGGAGCAGGAGCAGGAGCAGGAGACCTGGGAGCCGGCCGGCATGCCCAGTGGTGTGAAGCACGTGCCGTTCAGTGGTCTCACGCTGGCCTCCGGGGTGAACGGGGTGACCTACCAGCACACGCTGGGAGGGCTGGACAACAGGTGAGCCTGCAGACGGTCTAAGGCTGTGTTCTGACCCGTCGATTCCCGCGGGGATTCCGGGGAATCGGTAAAAGAAATGTTCTACCGATTCTCGCAGCAAAGAGTTGACAGGAGTACTAACATGAATACCAATGTATGAGCGCATTGCCGAACTGCAGTAGAGTAAAATGCCCGCCGGGGATTCCAGGGATTCCCGCCGGGAATGTGACGGTCAGAGTACAGCCTTAGTTGGAGAGTGGTATGGCCCTACCAGCTGATTGGTAGCTGGTGAACTGGGGGGGGGGCAAGGGTGGGAGGATTAACCTGGAGGGCAATTGTTATGCTGTAGATACAGAAGGTACATCCACATCATAATTAAAGCCCTCGGGCGGACAGGTTTGGGTTGTTAGTGCAGTGTGTAATGTGATGAAGAGGAGGTGACAGGTGATTTGGTGGATCGTGGGTGGGTGTGAGGCGGGTGAACTATGGGTGAACCCTAATAAGCTTGGTAAAGCATAACAAATATCCTCGTGATATCATGGTACGTAACTTGACAATGGGAGTAGGTGAGCTCTGTATTTTGTTTCTGCAGTTGTCAGCCGAGTTCGTGTAGTCGGTAATGAAAATAAACAGTACACTAAAGCAACACATACTAATGGTGCACAGGACTATACTCGGGCGGTGAACGGAGCCGGCTGGAAGGGCGCCTTGTCCATGCCATGTCTGTTTACTCTGTCCTGTAATTATCTGTCAGAGTCAGTGTTCTGTGCAGCGCTGCTGTGAGAGAGACCAGAAGCGGTACTTACAGACAGCCCACCCGAAACGCATCTGTGCCACGGTCTCCTACAGGGGGCGGCGGCGGGCTCCTACAGGGGGCGGCGGGCTCCTACAGGGGGCGGCGGGTCCGGTGTTGTACCGGCTCGGCATCAAAATGGTTCTGGAACTCGGTCAGCGCGCGCGGATGATGACGTAGCTATTGTATACTTAACAGTTAGGTGGGAACGGGGTGAAATTTGTCATTCATCCGTTACTTGGTGCATAGACGATGTGATGTGTGTTATGAACAAGAAACGGGGTCGTTAAAAGTCGCTTGTACTAATTGTAATGATGTATTTTTGGCAGAATAAACTATGCCATAGACAATAGTCATGTAGGTACATTAACACTAAACTTTGAAAGAAGAAGAAAGAAAAAGACACACACGCATAAGGTACCACGCGTATCGAGCAGGCCCTCCTTATCATTTTTGTCCGTATGTCCTGTATGCATATGCCTGTATAATCCTGTTTTCTAGCAGGTATCCCCTGAAACATCACCTTTCGCAATTTTCGTTTTGTGTAAATGGTCAACGAACTAATTAAGTCTTTACACCGTAACAATTGAACGTCCACATATACTCTTATTTTATGCTTAGCTTCCACATAATCAAATGCAATTGTTGTGTGCATTCTTATTTGAATATATTATTTGAACATTAATTAATATTTGGCACAACAATACGGCGGCCTGTTTACTGATGTACCTATTTTCAATGGAGTTAGATACGATACATCTTCAAAACATTACCTGAAGTTTTGATATGTCTATTTTCCATGCAGCTTCAAACGTGTCCAGCACGCGTGTTTGTAGCTTAGTATGAAGTAGCATTTGCAAAAAATGTGTACTGCGGGACAGCATCCATCACGAAATGTGCACTGCGGAACAGTATTTCTGGGAAGATGCTGTACCGCACGGCACATTTCTTCTGGAGCGCTGTAGCGCGCTTAGTGTACGCATTCTCTCATGTCCCTGAAAAACAGGCTTCTCAAGGTTCCACTATTATTTCAGGAAGGCGTTTGCACTGCACAGGAGCCAACGAATGTAATGCTGCAGATCTAAGGTTCAGCCATCAGCCGTCACCAATCAGTCACCAGTCTTAAATACGTTGTTCATCGATTTGTTGTCGTTGTTTGTCGCTGTTTGACGCTCCAACAAGCTGAAGTCATTCACGTTTACACGTATGTAATCTGTCTAGTGTCTCAATATCTCAGAAATATCTGAAATATTTGTCACATTATATATATAAACGAAAAAGAATGCCTTTCCATACTTCACCAGCAGAATCAGAATCAGAATCAGAATCAGACTTGTACTTGAGATTATCCACAAGGTAGAGCCGTGGCTATTACAGCCTGTCGTCGTAAGTTAAAATACATCAGGCAATGTCAGTGCGAACACGAGGAGCGAACACGAGGTGCGAACACGAGGTGCGAACACGAGGTGCGAACACGAGGATAAAAGGTCACACAGGTACACCTCCGTCCCCCCCCACACACACACACTCACGCACACATATATAGGCACGAGCCAAGTTTAAATGTACCCCGTCGGGGTGCACGTGAGAGGCGTCGCGTCAGTCCGGCTCCGGCAGCGCCGCAGTAAGATGTTTTCTTAGGTGGCGACAGAACAGCGGCACGGGCAGTCCCACCAGCTCGCGTGGTATGTCATTATACAGTGCTGGCCCCCGGCAGGCAAAACGTCGCCGCCCCATCTCCGTCCGGGACCGAGGCACATACAGCATGTGGTCCTGGCGCGTGACTCGCTCGGTAGCACGGGCCTCTGCTACGATGGACAAACACGAAGCCAGCTGCTCAGGCTCACCGCAGTGACGCAACATGGTCAGGACAAAAGGTATGACATTGCCTTGGACTGCCACCTCTGTTCTGTTCGTCGCCCGGCTGACAGGCACAAATCCGGAGTCGGTATGCAGTATGCACCATTGGCGTCCTTGCTGGTCGGCTGATGGGACGGCAAACCGGTTTCCGTGTTCTCGGAATGGCTGTGGGCGGGGAGTGACGATGTGTCCATCGCGGGCGAGCCGCCCCGCTCTGCAGAGCTGCAGAGCTGACCTGTGACTGAGCTAGGGAAGGATTGCAGTATGCTAAAAAGTAATAAGGTATATGCAGGGGCGTATCCAGAAAATCTTCAAGGGGGGCATCAAGTGCAGTGGTTCCCCTACCTATACCCAAATCTGAAAGCTCGTCGGATTTGGTTCACTATATTTTAAGGATGCCCCTATTTCATGATTTTTGTATTAAAAAATACATGATTTTTTTCTTCTTCTCAAAACGGTGCTATCCCTACTTAGATATTTGCAATATCAGTCATACCCTTTCTAGAATTCAAAGTACCGCGGATGGTGCTAAATATGCTCATTTGTACAATCAAGGGTGGTCATGGCTGTAGTTTTCTATAGGTCTGGTAGGGTCAGGACCCCCACCAATAATTTCATATTTTAACATTAGGCCTATGGCGTTAAATGATGAGAATGACATTCATATCTGTATAGATAGCATTGGGGGCCCTACCAATCATTTGCAGGAAAATGACGGCTACGGCCCCAAGAGAAAACGGATGATGGATAATGACCCAAGCGTGATAGTCGAGGTTTCATGACCAGGGGGTAGCCGTTTGTTACGAACAATATATATTTAATGCACGAGCAGTAAGGGTAAAGGTTAATGCAGCTGCGATAGCAGTTGTATCATATTGCTTTGTGGTCTCGTGCGGACTTCAAAAATGTTCTTTTAACTTTAAAATAATACTGGATTTTTGCGAAGGAAGGGGCTTGAGGAAAATTTGCCACTAAAGCTGCCCTTAAACTTATCTACAAATGGTATTTACGCAAAATAGACACCTATACAACTAAGGACTGATTTGTCTATGTTTTTTTGGGGAGGGGGTTAATCCATTGGCATGTTTCCAAAAATATGGTGAGCGAGGGGGGGCTGGGGGGGTAGCAGACTGTCAGCGATATATTTGTTGACCGGGGGAGGGAAAGAGAGCGCATCGTCTGCAACTGTACGCAGCAGGGGCGTCGCCGATTTTTTTTTAGAAGTGAGTCGTCTGTCTTGTACCTCCCCAATTTGAATCCTGAATACGCCTATGATGAAGTACAACATGCAAAACAGAACTATTTATGATCAGTAACTTATTGGTATTACTTGGTTGCAACTTCCCTGCTGTTATATTTTATATATTCGACCTCCCATTTTCACTAACCTGATACCGCCTATGACAAAAATATGTTTTAAAACTGTTTGTTTCCAATGCCAAAATAACAAACCATTGCATCAATAAATTAACAACATAAAAACGATTTGATTACGCAATTACTTTACCCCCATTTTTGGTAACCTGCACACGCCTATGATTTTTGAAGTTTCAAATTTCATCGTCAAATATCAAATTCCAACTCAATGTTGATCGATCCTTGTTAGTTGCACTGCAATCGGTTTATAAACATGGCACTTGTGTTGGATCAAAAATACCTCTAAATTTGTTTTTTACCCCCTATTGCCCCTCTATCAAAGATTTTTGACTTGTTTAGAAATGTAGAGCACGATGGGTGAAATCGAATACAGTTTGATTTTTGAAAATCGGACGAGTAGATCTTGAGATCTCAAGGGGAGCTGAAAACAACCCCCTGCCACTAATAGGGTAAGTTAGGAGCCTGCCACTTATAGGGTTAAACAACATTGTTTTCCGCATCGTCTGCTGGCTTTTTACAAAGCGTGATACCAAATGGCAAATGCCGTTAGAAGTCGCAATCAGCTTCGTTTCTCGGCACTGTCCGTCTGTCTATCTGCCCATCCCCATATCCTGTCTATGCGCCCGTTGGCTTATCGTTACCATGGTTACCGGATCGTTGGCATGGTGGGCCACACACATCTGTCTCAGTTTGACATTGTGACGACGAGAACGATCTCAGTTTGACATTGTGACGACGGAGAACGATTCTCAGTTTGACATGTTGACGACGAGAACTCAAGGATTTGGGTCAGGATTTTACATGATTCGGCACTGTTTATAGTTTGATGGTGCCTGAGTAACTGAAATCCTGGCCAAAAGTGTTCAGGACAAAGGAGCATTGTGACGGGAAGGTCTCTTATGGTATCAAATTAAACAATAATTTTAAATTCATAAATCACCATCGTCACTTTAGAGCATGTCTTACGAAATATATCCATAATCCATGTGTATGAAAATGACGACCGATTCCGCTATGAAATAATCTATGAAAACTGGCAATGGCGCATCATTCCTGCCAGCGCCAGTCTTCGGCTGGGCTCATGGCTCAGGGCCGGTTCAGTTTCCCGCGCCGCGATTGCCTGGTCCCGGTGTACCGTGTGCCGGCATATACCCTGCCTGTGTAGCACGTCTTCGTAACAGAAACTCCTCACGCGCTCGTCCCTGTGCGACGTGACTTTCCAGGTGGACATAATAATAGCTGAGTTTTGCTACCTCAGGTTAGCGATCGCTTATGACTTATGAGTGATTCTAAAATCACGATGTGGGAGATAGGAATACGAATATTTTAGGGACAAAGTGAATAGACCGGTATTGTTTAACCCGGGATTGACGGGGGGACGTTTAACTCTTGTCCTTGCGGTTGGCTAAAATTACGTGAGCGTGCTGGGATGACAGATTCTAACCCCTTTCCAGAGATCTCGAGAACCGCTCAGTTGATTTCGATTGGACAGACGCCATTCGGTTTGTCGCCAAAAGAGCTTTGCTCTTGAACCTTGGAATTTATTTTTGTTAAAAAATTAGGGGGCAGGAGACAAAACATACAAACATTTTGTCTTTTTAAGTCATGTTGGCCATGCAGTTCGACTGATTGTCTTGTCTTAAACGTTTTTGAGTTTCAAATGCATTTTTCTTCAAAATATCAAAAGACAGGTATCATAAAATGAAAAATCATAGTCTTATTCAGGGGATGTAAAATGGGGAGATTTTCTGATAACAAATATGTGCTGTTCGTTATTGTTTGGGTAGGTATGAAAATCATGTGAACATAGTTTTCTGTATTTGGTCGAAGTTAAAATATTGCGCAAAAGCAGATCCTGGTAAACAACTGGGGGGCACCATGCGCATAACGCTTTTATCAACTTGCTAATTCGACGGTCGAGCTCATTTGAAGGAGGGCACCGCCTCCAATTTATTGTACCTGAGTGCGCCTCTATCCTAAAAGTATGTGCAATGCAAGTATGTTTGATGCATATTGCAGTGAAAACGTTTCTGATGCATTTACTTCAACGCAAACTACGAACGAAGTATGCGCCACACAACCGCATTCATAACACCATCACAAAAACATGAGCCTGGAGCCGTCTCTGCTGGGCCGATTTTTTCGAAACTTTGACACAACACGTGTAATGCAATTTCAGGAACATTCACAAAATGTAAAGACGCTAGCTAAAGGAGTATAGGAGCAGCAAGTAAAAAGCACCGGAGAGGGCAGAATCTGCCCCCGCAAGAAAAAGAGTTAACGCCAACCTATTGAAGAACTTGTGTAATAGCTCAAGAACCTTTAGCGCTATCAACGTTAAACTTCGGGTTCCTTCATCTTACATCGATTTTACGTCTTCTGTGCACAACATGAAGCAATAGTGTTTCATTTTTTTAGATATAGTGAATTGAGTGACGTTACTACACACCGAGTTTAACGCACAAAAATGATTTTAACAGAGCGTACCTACAAATGCCATATTTTGAGTAAAACTGAATTAAAAAACGACAAAAGATAGCAAATTGCAAGGGCAACCAGATAGCGATCTTGTATTTTTGAAATTCTTGTTAGATATTTGACCTAAAGATATGAAAAATGGGAAAATGTCCACAAAACCAAATTATCTAAGATAAAAACGAAATATATGGCAAAAAACTACATATGAACAACTACCATGCCAAATTTCAAAATAACATCACCATCGTTTATTGACCTCAGCATCTAACCATGGGTATTTGATGACGTCATATTGTAAAATTGTGTTTTGTTTTATTTTATTTACCAGATTCAGACAATACATTTCAGAACTGCATTTTTTCGACAAAACTAATTTAAAACATGCCTCCATTCTGGCTATTCCAGAAAAAAAATTGATTTGATGACACTTGGGTCATTGACATGACCTCAGAGGTCACCTACTGACCCAGGACTTTCCACATCTGTTTTTAATGGCTTCCTCTCGCCACAAGCAGCATGCTCGTTTTTTAATCGAAGCTCTAGTTTAACCCGCGCGGCGTAAGGGGGGGTAAATATTACCCCCCCCTCCTGTATTTCCGCAATAACTTGCAAACGGTAACAGATAACGACGTCAAAGTTGCAGTACCTTATCCAACAACAATTTGACGTCTTCCTACAAAAATTAATCGAAAAAAGTTTAGAACTTTGGAAGATAATGACGTTTTGATGACGTCATGTCATGCCATTTTTGGTTGAATAACGATAAATGTTTGCTGCATCGTAGAAAGCATAGCTTTCAAGCAAATCGCAAACGTAAATCTGTATAAGAAAGGAAATGTAATTTTCTACAAAATGGCAATTTCGTATTTTCAAAATTTGGAGTTTTTGACCCCAAAAAATTTAAAAACTGTTTTTTTCAGAAATTTCCACCCAAAATTGAAAATTTTCAATGTATTTAAAAAACCTGAATATATATATATATATAGGAGAACCAAGTTGTAAGAATACCCAGACCGAATTTCAACGTAATAGCTTCGCTTTTCAGTGACTGATTGCTCTCCAATCATAAATAGGTAATGACATCATTTTTCAAAATAACGTTTTTGGGATTTTTTGACCTGATACAGATATATAAATGCCATTTTTGTACTTTATGAGACAAAACTAACCTAGAAACATGCATTGTTCAGTTTATTCATATTAGTCAGTTTTTAGTTTTGACCTTACATGACCTGATCTTGACCTTTGACGGTGTCAAGTTGTAAAAATAGCTGTTTCTATCGATATTTACGTGCAAAATAACCCCCTAAAACATGTGTCACAAGACTTTCTTTGACCACTTCGTGACAGTGACCTTTTGTGACCTGACCTTGACCATGACCTTTGCATGCAATTTCACTTTTACTTAATGGCAATAGATTTATTACACCTTTGAGAGCTTTATGGGCGTTGATAGTCTTAATCAAAGATTATAATCAAGTAGAACCATTAACTCAATTAACCTCGAACTTTTCCATATGACCTGACCGTGACCTTACATTTGACCTAACTTGAAAAATTTCGGGTATGCATTCGATTCATTTCATTAAAAGCTTTCGATCGCCGCCTTGCGCGTCTCGCTGCGGTTATTGGTTCGGAAGATAAGAGGGGGGTGAAATTTGCCCCCCCCTACGCCGCGCGTTCGGCTGGTGACCCCTACGCCGCGCGGGTTAACTAAGGGCGAAACGCCAAAGAGGGGTCGTACCACCTCCGTACCCGCACACGCATTGATCTTGCCTTGCCCGGACGAGGGTTAACAAAAGGTCAAAATTCGCAATAGATCCATATTAATACGAAAGGCATGTGCTTAAACCAGTTTGTCTTAGAAATACAGAACAGGCATTTATTTGTCTACCTGGTCAATAAAAGCCAAAAAACGTAATACAAAATATGATTTCATGAGTTACCTTATCATACTTGGGAGAATATGTCAGTCATAAATAATGATATTGCTTGGAAATGTGGTCTCCGTTTTGGTATTGTCCATATGTAGTTTTTCTACATAGCATTTGTAAATTCCAGTTTTTAACCAAATTGAAAAATATATATATTTTAGGGCATTTGTACCATTCTTGTAATTTCGAATGGTATAAAACCAAAACTTCCATAAATTCGAGATGGTCATTTGGTAGCCCTTGTCATGTGATCTTGTGATCTTTTGTATTGCATTTTGCTTTAAAAATGGCCTTGTGCAATCTGCAGCCTGTTTGAGTTTAGCTCATTTTTGCGCCAAACTAGTGTGCGGTAACGTTACTTTATTTCATATAGGTATTTCAAACTTTTCGACGAAATTGCTTCATTTTTCACAGAAGACGACAAATTCGATAAAATGTACTCGGAGTTTTGCGCTGCTCGTTTTGAACTATTGCTAACTTCCCTCAGGTGGGGGAGAGGCCTGCATTTTTAGCCTACCCCAGCCAATGGCTGGTTAACATGGTCCAGAGCAGCATACCTACAAGAAAAATGTGTACAGTCAGTCCGGTCCGGTGATTCAATTGCGCAATGACGTCACCATTGGTCACCAGTCGCCACAGTTGCACAATTAGTTGAAACAAGTCAAAGCACTTGAACATGATACGGTGGGACCATATCAGCGATGTCTGAAAACTTCTAGGAACAATGGCCATGTCCCTAATGGCCATCTGAACAATGTCACCAATGTTGCAACGCCGACAAAAGTGGTCTGTACGAAGTGGTGCCAATCGCACACCGCTATGATCTGCGGAGAGACATACCGATCTCCAGACTCCAGGTTGGCTTGAAATAGCTGCCCTGTCTGTCTGGGCCGACCAATCTGTCCTGGCCGGCAGAGACGCCATGACAGGAGAACTGCGCTAACCGCCAGGCAGGAGAACTGCGGCACAGGCTAACTGCCAGGCAGGAGAACTGCGGCACTCAGGCTAACCGCCAGGCAGGAGAACTGCGGGTCAGGCAGGCTAACTGCCAGACAAGAGAACTGCGGCATAGGCTAACTGCCAGGCAGGAGCACTGCGGCACAGACTAACTGCCAGGCAGGAGAACTGCGGCTGAGGCTAACTGCCAGGCAGGAGAACTGCGGCACAGGCTAACTGCCAGGCAGGAGCACTGCGGCTCAGGCTAACTGCCAGACAGGAGAACTGTGGCACAGGCTAACCGCCAGACAGGAGAACTGCGGCACAGGCTAACCGCCAGGCAGGAGAACTGCGGCACAGACTAACTGCCAGGCAGGAGAACTGCGGCTGAGGCTAACTGCCAGACAGGAGAACTGCGGCACAGGCTAACTGCCAGGCAGGAGAACTGCGGCACAGACTAACTGCCAGGCAGGAGAACTGCGGCTGAGGCTAACTGCCAGGCAGGAGAGCTGCGGCACAGGCTAACCGCCATGGGAGGAGAACTGCGGCACAGGCTTACCGCCAGGGACGAGAGAGCAGTGGGGGTAGAGGTTGGCAGAGGGCAGAGGCTGGGCAGAGAAACTCCAGGCCCTCCCCCCAGAGGTCTCGAGAACCGCTCGGCCGATTTCGATGGAACAAAAACGATTCGATTCAACGTGACAAAATCTTTCTTTTTTGTCATCGAAATTGCTTTTTTGTTCAAAAATGGGTGGGGGGTCAGGGGGCAAAAGGTACGAAAATTGTGGGTGTTTTTTTTAAAGGTCATTGTGGCCATGTGATTCGACCGATTTTCATGAAAAAAAATTGAGCTTCCAATGTCATGGTCTTCAATGTGTGAGAGGGTTAATTAAAAAAAAATCATAGGCGTACTCAGGGATACAAAATGGGTGGGATTTTCGGATAAAAATGTGTGTTTTTTCCTGCGTGTTTGGGACGTGGGAACGTCACATGTGGGATTTGTTGCTGTAATTTGTTAAATGTAACAAATTGTGGCATAGGCGGATTGCGAGGTAAACAACGGTGGGGGGACATGTGCGAACGCCTTTAAATCATCTTGCTTATTTGAAGTGTGGGCCTAAATGACTGGAGGATATGCCTCCCTATCTTATGTACCTGAGTGCGCTCTGGTCCCAACATATTGTATAATCCATTATGCATGATGTAAAAAGCAGTGGCTTAGTTTCTAACGCTTGTTATTGTCCACGCAAACTACGAAGGAAGGGTATGCCGCCGCACTAAACTGCATTCGTAACGACCTCCCAAAAACAATGACCCTGGATCCGCCTCTGCTGGAACTGTATTTCTTTTTTTCAAAAAAATAAGAAACACGAACGTCATTCATAAATTTAGGAAAGAGTCCGAAAGTTTCAAAGCGATAGACTAACGTGTCTCAGAACGCGGGCGGAAAACTACCAGAAGGCGCAGAATCTTGCCCCCCGCAGGGAATAGGGTTAATTAGAGCCAATAACACGAGCTAGGACAAAAGTAGACTCATGAGCAGAAACAGCCTTTGGATATCGCTTTCCCTGGTGAAATAAGTCAAAATATGAAAAGTTAAAATCAGACCATACCCTAACACATTTTGAGTGGAAACCTTTGAGTGAAACGGCACAGTCGCATGTGTTGGAATTCCGATCATACTTTGTATAATTCCGCTTCTTAATTGTATAATGAAATCACCCGAACACTTTGCCTTGTTCGGTGTAAACGTCAATCAGTCTGACAGTGTAACACAGTCGCAGAAATACTGTTCAGAAATATGTCTTCGATAACCATCTATAGTTTCGAATGCTCAAGAATAGTGTCCAGTGACGCAAACCCTCCCGTTTTGTTTCTCTGACCATCTCCTTGTCAGCTAAAAATGTTGTTAAAAAACGCGAGCGGTCGATGTCTCCTCATATCACCTTTATATTCAAATAGTTGTATCAAGTCGCTTCTAAACTTCTGCTGTCTAGCTTATTCTGGATCTGCCTGTGTTTTCAATACCACTCCAACACACACCCGAAGCCACTTCTAACCCCCTTCCTCTACCACTCTTTCACAGAGTCCGCAACAAAATGAGCACGCGCAAACTCCGCAAGCGGGTCGTCTTCAAGAACGGCGACCTGAACGTGGTGCAGGGCCACCTCTCCAAGCGTCGCCGCCGCTACCTGGCCGACATCGTCACCACCCTGGTGGACATCAAGTGGCGCTGGACGCTGCTCGTCTTCAGCCTCAGCTTCCTCCTCAGCTGGCTCCTGTTCGCCGTCCTTTGGTGGCTCATCATGGTGGCGCACGGCGACTTCGAGGCCAAGAACATGGCCGACCCCGACTACACGCCGTGCGTCAGCAGTGTGCGGGACTTCACCGGTAGCTTCCTCTACAGCATCGAGACGCAGCACACCATCGGCTACGGCTCGCGCGCCATCACCGAACAGTGTCCCGAGGCGATCACGCTGCTCTGCGTCCAGAGTATCGTCGGGCTGATGATCCAGGCGCTGATGGTGAGCGTGGTGTTCGCCAAGCTGGCGAGGCCGAAGAAGTGCGCCCAGACGCTGCTGTTCTCGCGCAGTGCGACCATCTGCCAGCGCGACGGCAGCCTCTGCCTCATGTTCAGGGTCGGCAACATGCGGACGTCGTCGCTGATTGGAGCGTCGGCCCGCGGGCAGATCATCAGGAAGCGAGTGACGCCCGAGGGAGAGGTGCTTCAGTTCGACATGGTCGAGCTCAACCTGGGTCAGTGACTGGGAAGGGAGAGGGAGAAGGGGGAGGAGGGGAAAAAGGCCGCAGTACCTCATGGCTCCTCCCATGGCGTCTCTGCCGGCCAGGACAGACTGATCGGCTCAGACAGACAGGACAACTATTTCCAGCCACCCTAGAGATCGGCATGCTTTTGTTTAGACCACGTATTTTAAGCAGCGATAACGAATATGGTCTAATCTTGTTTAGTAGCTGGACAAAATAAGTTAGGTTAGCATATTTGATTCTAATTCCTCCTAGCCCTTAAAGGGACTGTCCCACCTTAACATTATATTTGAGTTGAGATAACCATTTTCCGTGCTTGGCATTGCAATTATGTATGCGTATAAGTAAGAAAACAACACCGAGGTCGAATCAAAAAGAAATTTTGAGTTTTGGTTTTGAACATCTCCAACAAGAACCCTATACGTGTTATTAGCATTAGGTTTTAATTCCATGTCGTCATCTCTCTTTACCCAATGTTTGTGAAAGTCGACTTTGTTTTACATTTGGCTGGAAAAGCCTACACTAGTCATAACTAAGCAAGCGTGAAGGTTTTCTCTTTTCCCAAAAAATCTTCAAATTGACGCCATCAAGCCAATATTAAAACGTATTTTTATGAAAAAATTAAGCCACTGTTAGTCAGAACAATGTCATAATCGTGTTCGGCCAGCAATTATACTGATATTTAGCACCACATGCGGCATACATTTGAGAACTTTTGAAAAGGTGGGACAGTCCCTTTAAGAAGGACGTGTTAAAACGTACCGCAATTAAGGAGGGGAACGGAAAGGGAGGGGAAAGGAGGGGATGGGAAAAAGATAATGAGGGGAAAGGAGAGGGAGAGGAAAGGGAAGGGCTGAAAAGAAGAGGAAAAAAGAAGAGGGAGGAGAAAGGAGAGGGAGAGAAAAGTCGAGTGGGAGGGAGAGGAGAACCTGGTTGAGGTCGGGTCCCGGGTCGGGTCCGGGTCGGATCGGTCGGGTCGTGTCGGTCGGGTCGGGTCGGGTCGGGTAGGTCGGGTCGGGTCGGGGTCGGGTCGGGTCGGGTCGGTTCAGAGCCTGGTCGGTCGGGTCGGGTCTGGGTCGGGTCGCGGGTCGGTCGGTCAGAGGCCGGTCGGGTCGGGTCGGGTCGGGTCGGGTGGGTCCGGTGGTTCAGAGGCCTGGTCGGGTCGGGTCGTGTCGGTCGGGTCGGTCGGGTCGGTCGGGTCGGTCAGGTCGGTCGGGTCGGTCGGGTCGGTCGGTCGGGTCGGTCGGGTCGGTCGGGTCGGTCGGGTCGGTCGGGTCGGTCGGGTCGGTTCAGAGGCCTGGTTCTGGTCTGGTCTGGTCGGGGTCGGGTCGGTTCAGAGACGCTGGTGGGTTCGGGTCGGGTCGGGTCGGGTAGGGTCGGGTCGGGTCGGGTCGGTTCAGAGGCCTGGTTCGGTCGGGTCGGGTTTTCCCCCCCCGGTTTTCAGAGGCCTGGTCGGGTCGGGTTCGGGTCGGGGTCGGGTCGGGTCGGGTCGGGTCGGGTCCGGGTCGGGTCGGGTCGGTTCGGGTCCCGGTCCGGCCGGGTCCGTCGGTCCGTCGGTCCGGTGCGGATCGCCGGTCGCGGTCCGGTCGGGTCCGGTCGGGTCCGTCGGGTCCGGTCGGGCTCCGGTCGGGTCCGGTCGGTGGTCGGGTCCGGTCGGGTCCGGTCGGGTCCGGTCGGGTCCGGTCGGGTCCGGTCGGGTCCGGTCGGGTCCGGTCGGGTCCGGTCGGTCAGAGGTCAGGGTCGGGTCGGGTCGGGTCGGGTCGGGTTGGGTCGGTCGGGTCGGGTCGGGTCGGGTCGGGTCGGGTCGGGTCGGGTCGGGTCGGGTCGGGTCGGGTCGGGTCGGGTCGGGTCGAATCTGGAAGGAGAGAGTATCGAGAGACGCGGCGCCGCCGCCGCTGCCACGGCGCCGGCTGTATGTATTTACGCAGGACGGATCAGTGGACTGACTGCGGAAAAACCGACAGCTGAGCCAGACATGTTCTGCCCCGATTTCAGAGCGAGTCAGCGAAACTTGTATACAAATCAAGCAGGCGATTCAAGTTGGCTTTCTTTGAGTTACCATCCTTTTCCCGAAAGTTCTCCGAGCGCATTCAAACCGTAAATCGTAAAAAATAGGCATGCACTTTATTTCTTAAAAGTCAGTCGTGGCAATATCCGTAACGTGCTCATAAGCTGCTTCCTCTCCGTCGCAAGGCACCAGTGACGTCAACTGACACGCACCAGTGACGTTATCTGCCCTCTCCCTCACCACAGGTCCTGACGACGGCCAGGACAGCATCTTCTTCATCTGGCCGCTGAACGTGGTGCACACGATCGACGAGCGCTCGCCGCTGTACCACATGTCGGCCGAGGACCTGCTACACCGCGAGCGGTTCGAGATCGTGGTCATCCTGGAGGGGACCACTGAGTCGACAGCGATGACCACCCAGGCGAGGAGCAGCTACATCCCCAGCGAGATCCTCTGGGGACATCGGTGAGGACAGGGGAGGACAGGGGAGGGCAGGGGAGGACAGGGGAGGACAGGGGAGGACAGGGGAGGACAGGGGCATGGACAGGGGAAGGGCATTGTGAGGACCAGGATGGAAGGGGAGGACAGGGAAGGACAAGGGAGGACAGGGGAAGGACAGGGGAAGACAGGGGAGAACAGCGGAGGACGCGGAGGACAGGGGAGGACAAGCGGAGAACAGGGAGGACAAGGGAGACAGGGGAAGACCAGGGGAAGACAGGGGAGACAGGGGAGACAGGGAGGACAGGCGAGGACAGACGAGGACAGCACGAGACAGACGAAGGGCAGGTGAGGCATGGGAGGACAGGGGAGGACATGGAGGACATGGGGAGGAACAGAGAAGGAACAGGGGAGGACAGGGGAGGACAGGGGTGGACAGAGAGGACAGAGGAGGACAGGGGAGGACAGGGGAGGACAGGGGAGGACAGGGGAGGGCATTGGAGGACCAGGGGAGGACAGGGGAGCGACAGGGGAGGACAGGAGGACAAGGAGGAACAGAGGGAAGACAGGGAAGACAAGGGGAAGGACAGCGGAGGAGCAGCGAGGGACAGGGGAGGACAGCGGAGGACAGGGAGGACAAGGGAGGACAGGGGAAGACAGGGGAAGGACAGGGGAAGGACAGGCGGAGGACAGGCGAGGACAGGCGAGGACAGGCGAGGACAGACGAGGACAGACGAAGGGCAGGTGAGGAATGGGAGGACAGGGGAGGACATGGAGCATGGGAGGACAGAGTAGGACAGGGGAGGAACAGGGGAGGACAGAGGAGGACATGAGGAGGAACAGGGGAGGACAGGGGAGGACAGGGGTAAGGGCATTGGCAGGACAGGGGAGGACAGGGGAGGACAAGGGAAGGACAGGGGAAAGACACAGGGAAGGACGGGGAGGGACAGAGGCGACGGGAGGACAGGGGAGTGGGCAGGGCATGGAAGGGCAGGGAGGACAGTGGATGACAGAGGAGGACAAGGGGAGGACAGGGGAGACAGGGGAGGATAGGGAGGACAGGGGAGGGGGCGGACATGTGGAGGACAGGGGAGGGGCAAAGGGGAGGGTAGGGGAGGGCAGCGGAGGACAGTGGAGGACAGTGGGAGGACAGGGGAGACAGGGGGGACAGGGGAGGACAGGGGAGGACCAGGGGAGGACAGGGGAGGATAGGGGAGGATAGGGGAGGACAGAGGAGATAGGGGAGGACAGAGGAGACAGGGGGGATCAGGGGAGGACAGGGGGAACAGGGGAGGACAGGGAGGACAGGAGACGGAAAGGGGGAGCCAGGGGAGGACTAGGGGAGGACAGGGGAGGACAAGGAGGACAGGGGAGGACCAGGGAAGGTCAGGGGGATAGGGGAGGAGAGGGGAGGACAGGGGAGGACAGAGGAGGACAGGGGAGGACAGGGGAGGACAGGAGAGGATAGGAGAGGACAGGGGAGGACAGGGGAAGACAGGGATGAAATGAAGAAAGGTCTCATGGATCCAAAAATATGGACAGAGACCTTTCGAGGGATATCAGGGAAGGGGAAATGTATTGTTTGTAAACTTTGTGCTGCTACGAATCACAGCAACTGAGATGAGCAACTGAGCAACTGAGATAAGATGATCACAGCAACTAACATGAGTAACTTAAGTCAACCGCTCGATTAAGATTAACACAAAGAATGTCGTGAAAATGCGATGTTCTTTGTGTCCCTAGTGTTATAGAGTGCAAGGTCTTCAATTGTGTATGTTTTATATGTAAATACTGCATGCGTTCATTTGTATACCTTATAGGTCCCGTTTAAAAACGTCCGTCATGCTACCAGGCTCCGTCTCCACTACCTGAGCGTCCAAACCAAAGTACCGTGAAGTAACTGAGAAGTACGAGACTGTCACAGGAGCTGTGCTGCAATTTGACGAGATTACAGCCTCTTATCACACTCGAAACGAGTACCTATCGCCGCCAAATCAGAAGTGGGTGTTTGTGCTGCGCGTCTGATACCTGTCGATATGGCTGGGAGTGTTGGAGCGCGGGCCGCTGTAGGGGGCTGTTTAGATAGAGAGAGGACTGTTGACACGGAGGAGGAGGAGTAATGACACCTCCCGCGGCGGTCCGGTTTTTCTGCAGCAGATTGCGAAATTGTACAGTCACCGCAAGATGTGAAGTACGAATCTGCGCTTCACGAGCGCAGCATGGGTCTGCGCAGTGGCCTATTGCGTAGCCTATACTTACTGCCGGTAGATACGTTACTCAACCATCAACGAGTACCTACACTGGTGGATCAAGGGAAAGACAAAAGGCAAACCCGGCCACACTGCCGACCAAGACAAGGCACCAATTGCCATAGTCATCTCATACCGCTGGAATCCGTCACTCGCACCCACTCACTACTGCCACTGGTGTCGATTTGTACACTTTTTTTTGGGGGGGGGGCATCCCCTCAATCATTTAAAATTTTAACATTAGGCCTATGGCGTTGCATGGTAAGAATGTAATTATAATCTATAAAGTTAGCATTGGGCCCCCAATCATTTTCAGAAATGGACACCCATGCCCACTGCATACCAACTCATTGCCTCTCTCCCGTCTGCGCCGCAGGTTCGAGCCCATCATCGACTTCAAGCGCGACACGGGCAAGTACGAGGTGGACTACAGCAGGTTCAACAGCACCTACCAGGTGGATACGCCGCTGTGCAGTGCAGCGGAACTGGACCAGTTCAGGAGACTACAGGCCACAGCAGTTAATGGTGAGGCACAGAGCGTCTATACACTTCGCCGAGTAGTGAGCCAGCGGTCCTTACCTTCGCTCACACGGTGAGACAACAAAGCTAACGGATCTGGCACTCCGTATCTGGGACGTAGCCAAGGAGGATGGGGCACGGGGCCATGCCCCTCCTGAGCAAAATAATTTTACACTGTATAGAACTTTTCTGACGACGCGACGCTATCCCCCCACAGCATCCCCCACAGGTCAGCAGGATATGGCTGAGGAGCAAAATAGGATTTTGTTTTCCGACGTGTCCCCCCTGATAAAAATCATGACTACGTGCCTGTTCCGTATTCACAAGGTAAGTGCAGCGTAACACACTCCACATCACACCTGTGAGTGGAGAGTGTAACCATTGTTACACTCTCCACACTTAACCTGCAAGAGCTCCATGAACACGTTCCGAAAATGGGGGGAGGGGCAGAGGCATTCTGAAGTCGATTATTTGATATTTCCATGCAACGCCCATGCGGCGTCATGATAGGTGCAAAGTCCCAAAAATGGGGGACAACACGACCCCCCCTTCCCCTGTGGGAGGACTTGCCCCTGCACACTTGTGAGTGGTAGACTTTTAATGGCTTACATTTTTTAGTCAACTCAAGTCTGACTCAACAGCCGAAGAACCATAGGCGTAGGAGCCGGGGGGTCAGGGGGGGGGCAACTGCCCTCCCCCAACATTTTCGGATTTTAACATTACGCCTATGGACGTTGCATGGAAAGAATCGATTTCAAAATGCCCTTTGCCCCCCCCCCCCAACTTCAAATGAGTTCCTACGCCCCTGCGAAGAACTGATTCAACTCTTGACTCAAGTGCTGTTTCAGAAAAAAATAATCGGCTAGACTCTTGACTCAAGCGCAGTTTTAACAAATCGATTCCACTCAACTCAAAAATTCCTTTGACTCGACTCAATTTGACTCATCATCACAAGCTTTATTATTACTTAAT